>JAVDOI010000116.1:182500-367500 GCA_032191485.1 Leptoclinus maculatus | reverse complement strand
TGACTGCTTGTGATCCTCGTTTGTTTTGTATTTATCTCAAAGTTCAATAAAAAGAAAAGCTAAATGTTTCTGGTGTGTTTGAAGTGAAGAGTCTAACTCACTAAATGGAGGACGAGCTTAATGTTTTTATTGACTAATATGAAAACTACTGACGGCAGCGATCGGATGTTCTCAGTGTTTTTCCATCAGACATCGTTAAGGAGCTGAGTGCTCGGATCACTTTACATCTTATGTTCAGGATCGTATCGACCGATTCCTCCAGGAAGCTCAAAGCTTTCTCTCTAAACACTACACTACCCATGAGCCTCAGCAGCTGTTAAAACGGAGACAAACCTCCAGTTCTTCATGTGTTAAAGCTGCATTCTCACTAGTGTCCACCAGGGGGCGACTCCTCTGGTTCTATAGAAGTCTATGAGAAAATGACTCTACTTCTCTCTTGATTTATTACCTCAGTAAACATTGTAAACATGAGTTTATGGTCTCAGTCTCTAGTTTCAAGTCTTCTTCAATACAGCATGATGTTCATTTAGTACATTATGGTCCATTTAGAGTCAAACAGACCATAAAGCAGGGGATGCTTTAGGGCGGGGCTACATGGTGATTGACAGGTCTCTAACTGACCTTAAAGCAGGGTATGCCTTAGGGGCGGGGCTACACAGTGATTGACAGGTCTCTACCAGAGACGTATGCGACCCTCATATGGTCACTTCCTGTTAACTGGTTGGGAGACCTAAACACTACCCATGAGGCTCAGCGGCTGCAGGTCACATTAAGAGCTCATGAATTATTAATGAGCGCAGAGCCACGCCCCCTTCCCGCTGCGTAAAGTCACTTCCGGTTTCAAACCCAAACAAATAAATGTGTACTGTTCACATTTTTCTGTCCACGTAGTTAAAATATATCTCGTTCATGACGTCATTGTGTTCTTTTGAGACGATTACAGTCCAATCTATTTATATTTAAACTATTGATGTTTTTGTGGCCAATATCAACAAATCATGACTTCATCATGAGGATGAAATAGAGAGGACACGTGACCTGTAGCAGCCTGCAGGAGGCGCCAAAGAGGATTTAAACTGCTCCATTGTTACTGGATCTCATAGTTCAGAGCTGTCCTTGAACGCAACAGAGGAGGAAGAGAGGGAGGGGAGGAAAGGAGGCGGGGGGGAGGAAAGGGAGGAGGAGGGCAGTGCGGATTCTTTCCCGTCATTCCCTGCAGCAGCAGCAGCAGCAGCAGCCCCCTCCTGTCTGTCTGCCCTCCTGTCTGTCCTCCCGTCGGACTCCTCTCGTCCTCGGCTGAAGTTTGCAGACTCGCTGAGATCTTTCTGAGCAGGTAAGCAGCTCCTGTTTGTCACTGCTGGTCTGTACTGGTCTGTAATGGTCTCTGCTGGTCCCTCTTGGTCTCTATTGTCGCTGAGCTGTGATTGGAGCAGAGCGACACACGTAATCCTCCGCAAACGTCCCCCGTCGGAGGAGCCTCGGGTCTGGGGCTGGATGAAGTCCTCCGGTCCGGAGGCCCCGGTCCGGTCTGCAGGAGGGCCCTGATCTCCGCTCTCTGTATCCGGGTCGCGGTGCACCTTAGCAGCCATTAAAGTCGGCAGGAGGATGGAGGAGAATAACGGTGCGCCATGATGCATGGAGGCAGAACCAGGCGTGGCCGTGCGTGTGTGTGTGTGTGTGTGTGTGTGTGTGTGTGTGTGTGTGTGTGTGTGTGTGTGTGTGTGTGTGTGTGTGTGTGTGTGTGTGTGTGTGTGTGTGTGTGTGTGTGTGTGTGTGTGTGTGTGTGTGCGCGTGTGTGTGTGTGTTTTGTAGCGGTAGAATGAGCGGGATGTGTCCGGCCTCCAGCTGCTGTCCCCGGCGTTGGGAGGGCTCAGCAGGCCGGATAGACTCTGAGGAGTCTGAGGACCCAGACCTGGTCCCAGACAGACTCAGACCGGGTCTAGACCCGCCTGGGTCCTCCTTAAACCTCCTGAATAAGTGTTGATGTGTTTGCTGTTGACGTGAATCTGTGAACACAAATCAAAATATTGTTCTAAAGTTCAGAGAATCCAAACGTTTAAAGTGACGATTGATTTGATCAGAAACACTGATAATCAATAACTGATCACTTCCTGTTCTTTTGCTTGATTTAGTAAACATTTTTACTATTTTCTGACGTTTTATGGACCAATTAATCAATTAATCAACAGTCGACAGATAAACTGGAGGATGAATCATCTCCAGAACAAACTGTCTCTATGTTCTCTTGATGTTTATTTAACATTATTTTAACGTTCTCCTGACGTTCTCTTAACGTTCTCCTGACGTTCTCTCAACGTTCTCTTGACGTTTTCTTAACGTTCTCCTGACGTTCTCTTAACGTTTATTTTACGTTCTCTTAATGTTCTCTCAACGTTCTCTCAAAGTTTTCTTAACGTTCTCCTGACGTTCTCTTCACGTTCTCTCAACGTTCTCTTGACGTTTTCTTGACTTCTCTTGACCAGTCAAGTCAATAAACTGAGAGGGGTTTGGGGACTAAAGACAGTGTAGGAAAAGAGAACCTTATGTTGGACCACAGAAGGTTCTCTTACAGTCTTTGTTTCTGCGTATACTTGGTGAACACATTAGTGTTAATGGAACAGGAAGTAGAGGTCTTCTGGGAACATTCACAGGAACGATCAATATTAGTGGAACGAGAACGTTACAGGAAACATTGATAATGGGAACAGGAAGTTTAACTATATAATAATGTTGTTGTTTGTTGTTGTTTACATGTTGACACAGAGAGTCTCTGTTTACAGGTCGGACTGTAAATAAACGGCAGCTTCCTGTAAAAACTGGTTTCAGATGAGTTCCAGAAACAAACAACTGGTAATCAATAATAATGATCAGCTGTTTTGTCTCCGTCCACCAGACGACTCTCATTAACATGAATAATGAAGGACGGAGACTCCATCTTGGTTTTAGAGCCATTAGTGAGGATATCTTTCCTCTTATATATCCTTATTTATCTAACCCTTAGATATCTTTATCTATCTAACCCTAACCCTCCTCTCACAGGTGGAGAAATCAAACGTACCCATCAAGAGAGTTTTATAGGTTCTTCAGATCTCCCAGTAGATAGCTAACTAGCTTTCTCCCACTAGCATCGCTAAGAACAAATCTCCCGATAGATACCTATGTACTACATCTCAGAGGTACATATTGTACTTTTCTATGTACTACATCTCAGAGGTACATATTGTACTTTTTACTGTACTACATCTCAGAGGTACATATTGTACTTTTCACTGTACTACATCTCAGAGGTACATATTGTACTTTTCACTGTACTACATCTCAGAGGTACATATTGTACTTTTTACTGTACTACATCTCAGAGGTACATATTGTACTTTTTACTGTACTACATCTCAGAGGTACATATTGTACTTTTTACTGTACTACATCTCAGAGGTACATATTGTACTTTTCACTGTACTACATCTCAGAGGTACATATTGTACTTTTTACTGTACTACATCTCAGAGGTACATATTGTACTTTTCACTGTACTACATCTCAGAGGTACATATTGTACCTATTGTACTGTACTTCATTCTATGTGATGTAGATATACATAGAAGTGCAGTAGATTGTGTGTACCATGTAGTATCTTTGTTATTCTTTTTAATCTTTGATTCAATAGTTCATTGAGAGAAAACTGATCTGATCAGAAGCTCCTCTGAATTTATTGATGAACACGTTCATCTGGTTAAAAAAAAATAACATATGGCTGTTTCAGTCTCTATGCTAAGCTAAGCTAACCAGTTAGCAGCTGCTTCCTGCACCTTCATGTTTCTAGTGACGAAGGGTGGGGTCAGCTAACCAGGAAGTGTGTGTGTGTGTGGTGGAGTGATGATGTCATTCTTCTTCTGCTATTTCTGCATCAAACAGTCGACTCCGTTTGGTCTCATCTGAGCTTTTGATGATGAAGTATCTGTGTATATTAATACATTATATATTTATATACACACACATGACGTTACCTTCATGCTAGCATAAGAAGTCTATGATAAAATGATTTATTACCTCAGTAAACATTGTAAACATGAGTTTATGGTCTCAATCTCTAGTTTCAAGTCTTCTTCAATACAGCATGATGTTCATTTAGTACATTATGGTCCATTTAGAGTCAAACAGACCATGAAGCAGGGGATGCTTTAGGGGCGGGGCTACACAGTGATTGACAGGTCTCTAATAGACCATAAAGCAGGGGATGCTTTAGGGGCGGGGCTACACGGTGATTGACAGGTCTCTAATAGACCATAAAGCAGGGGATGCTTTAGGGGCGGGGCTACACAGTGATTGACAGGTCTCTAATAGACCATAAAGCAGGGGATGCTTTAGGGGCGGGGCTACACGGTGATTGACAGGTCTCTAATAGACCATAAAGCAGGGTATGCTTTAGGGCGGGGCTACGTGTATTTATATGTGTATTTATATGTGTATTTATATGTGGGTGTATATATTTGGGGTGCAACGGATCACAAACCTCACGGTTCGGATAATTTTTCGGATCAGCAAAGAAAATATATACCGGATATACTACGGATGGTCCGGGGTGTCAACTAGCTCCCGTTTCATCCCGGATTAACACAGTTATACTACGGTTATGCTGCGGTTCATCCCGGTCCTACTACGGTTCTTCCCGGATGCGCTACGATCAACGCCGCCCCCCTCTCTATTCCCGGATGGCCACGGATCACCCCGGATGTTAGTTGTACGTCCGGCGAGCCGCTCGTCTTCCCGGATACGCCACGGATCACCATGGTTCACCACGGATCGCCACGGTTCACCACGGATCGCCACGGTTCACCACGGATCGCCACGGTTCACCACGGATGGCCACGGTTTTACTACGGTTCATCACGGACCCCCCCGGATCGTCCCGGACTGACTACGGTTTCACTACGGTTCCACTCCCGGATGACCCCGGATCTGATCCGTAGTGTATCCGGGGACATCCGTAGTATATCCGGCTTTCGGTGGGACTGGGGCTTTACATAAAAACCACAATATTTAAGATATTAATTTTAATAAAGATGAGTGGCTCTTCATATGTGTGGACATGCCGATGTATTGCCGTTGTCGTATGTCTTTCTCTTTAAACAACGCCTACATACCGTAGCGGTTTTGCCCACCACCCTCATCCGTCATTATAAGTTACAAGGAAGGCAAAAGTCTGCTGGGGTCTGCTGGGGCAGCAGCATCTCGGCAGAAGAAGGCCAGCAGTGTGCTGGGGTGTCCACTGGATACGGTGGAGGTGGTGGGAGACAGGAGGATGATGGCTAAACTATCATCCCTGATGAACAACACCTCCCACCCCATGTGGGACGCCCTGGCAGCTCTGTGCAGCTCCTTCAGCCACCGGCTGATTCACCCCCGGGGTGTGTGAAGGAGAGGTACCGCAGGTCCTTCCTTCATACACATATATATATACATACATATATATATGTATGTATATGTGGTGTGTGAAGGAGAGGTACCGCAGGTCCTTCCTCCATACACACATATATATATATACATACATATATATATGTATGTATATGTGGTGTGTGAAGGAGAGGTACCGCAGGTCCTTCCTCCATACACATACACATATATATATATATATACATACATATATATATGTATGTATATGTGGTGTGTGAAGGAGAGGTACCGCAGGTCCTTCCTACATACACATATATATACATACATATATATATGTGTGTATATGTGGTGTGTGAAGGAGAGGTACCGCAGGTCCTTCCTACATACACATATATATACATACATATATATATGTGTGTATATGTGGTGTGTGAAGGAGAGGTACCGCAGGTCCTTCCTACATACACATATATATACATACATATATATATGTGTGTATATGTGGTGTGTGAAGGAGAGGTACCGCAGGTCCTTCCTACATACACATATATATACATACATATATATATGTGTGTATATGTGGTGTGTGAAGGAGAGGTACCGCAGGTCCTTCCTACATACACATATATATACATACATATATATATATGTGTGTATATGTGGTGTGTGAAGGAGAGGTACCGCAGGTCCTTCCTACATACACATATATATACATACATATATATATGTGTGTATATGTGGTGTGTGAAGGAGAGGTACCGCAGGTCCTTCCTACATACACATATATATACATACATATATATATATGTGTGTATATGTGGTGTGTGAAGGAGAGGTACTGTAGGTTCTTCCTTCCTGCTGCTGTCAGGCTGCACAACCAGCTGTGCTCCCAGTAGAACACACAACACTAACAACACTAAACATCTGTGCAATAGAAAAAATACTCTGTCTGTATATATAATACTTTTAGTTATACTTAGTTACTGTGGATTTTGTACTTTTGTACTTCGTTGATATTCTTACTGTTTATTACTTATTTATATTACTTGCTGCTCTTGTTTTTTACTCTGTATCTTGTGTCTCTGTCCACTTTGCTGCTGTGATCCTGTGAATGTCCCCACTGCGGGACTAATAAAGGATTATCTGATCTTATCTTAAAATGCTCACAAACTTGCTGAAATGATGCCGTTAGTTCCTCCTCTCACCAGGACTTTCACCGTTAAACCCTTTTTAAGCTGCTCCGTTCACGTGAACACATGCTTTATATCTGTTCACTGACACTCTGCATTGATATTCGGGGACTTGTTACTTGAAAAGAAACAGCAGCAGTAAAACTGTATTACACACTATGAGGATTAAACTGTAAAAACACCACTAGTGAATATGTATTTATATTTATATGTGTATTTATGAGTGTGTGTGTGTCGTCTTAATGAATGAGTTCTGTGTTCGATGTCTGATCACAGAGGGACATTCCTCATGTTAACATGAACTACCAGGTGTGTGTGTGACTGTGTGAGACAGCTGCTGCAGGCAGACAGGTGACACACACCTGCTGCCCTGTGTGTGCGTTGAGTATTTCCTCAGCTGTGACTGTCAGGCTCTGAAGAATGTTTGACGGTATTTTAGGAGTATAGATATACTCTATTCACACACACACACACACACACACACACAGATATACTCTATTCACACACACACACACACACACACAGATGTACTCTATTCACACACACACACAGATATACTCTATTCTCACACACACACACACATATATACTATATACACACACACACACATATATACTATACACACACACATATATTCTATATTCACACACACACACACACACACACACACACACACACACACACACACATATATACTCTATTCTCACACACACACACACACACACACAGATATACTCTATTCTCACACACACACACACACACACACAGATATAGTCTATTCACACACACACACACACATATACTCTATTCACACACACACACACACACAGATATACTCTATTCACACACACACACACACGCACACACACACACACACACACAGATATACTCTATTCACACACACACACACACACACACAGATATAGTCTATTCACACACACACACACACATATACTCTATTCTCACACACACACACACACACAGATATACTCTATTCACACACACACACACACGCACACACACACACACACACAGATATACTCTATTCACACACACACACACACGCACACACACACACACAGATATACTCTATTCACACACACACACACACACACACACTCTTTTCCAGTATCCTTAAAGAAAGCAACGCACTTTTGATGGTCTCTATGCTAAGCTAGGCTAAACACACATTAAATTAAACTATACCTCTCCTTCTGTCTTTGAGAGAGACATTTGTTTACTATTGAAGAGACATTTGAATGAAATCAGTTTCTGCTTCTTCTAGTATTTATGCTAAGCTAGGCTAACTATGTCCTGAACCAAGTCTCTGTGCCTCATTAGCTAACAAGCTAACACGTTAGTGGTGAAAGAGTTTCGGTGGCTGTCGTCATGTTGAGGAATGTGAGGGAGGGGCCCCGTACACTTCCTGCCCCCCCCCCCTCTTTCCTGTCAGCCTTCCAGTTTTCACTCAGGGGAAATTATCTCTATATTTATCCCCAAATATCTTGTTTTTCAGGGAAAACCTTTTTATTGTTTTACCTTCTTCACTATTATTTATTTTAGACTCTTTGAGAAGTTTAAAACTGAACTCAAAGGTTGTTTATTTTATAAAGAGGCTTCAGTGTTAATCAGACCTCATGGTGTCTTTAAAGTGAAATGTTTCACTATTCTATCTGATGTTTCTTTGTAGCATCTTAGCTCCTTTATATCCTGTTTAGTTTAATCTACATCAAAGCTTCATATTCTATGAGGTCATAATGTTTGTAGCCTCTCTGTCCTGTGAGAACCATGTATCTCTAAAAAAGATAAATAAGTACAAGTCCAGTACTTAAGTAAATGTACTTAGTTACTTCTTGAGTTACTCTACCGACCTGTTGTCCCCCTGAACTGGTCAGAGATCTGTTTCCATCATCCAGCAGGGGATTCTGGGAAGTCCGATCCATTAATGGTCCCTGAGGATGTCCTCTGGATGTCTGAGTGCTCTAATGGATCAATAACTCTGATGTGATCATGGAGCTCTTTACTTCCTCCATTAGTTGCAGTCAGCTCACCGAGCAGCCAATGGGAGCACAGCGTGGTCGCTCTCGGCACAACATCATCACGACGTCATCTCGACATCTTAAAGACTTCATCACGACTTCATCACGACTTCATCACGACTTCATCACAACATCTTAAAGACTTCATCACGACTTCATCACGACTTCATCACGACTTCATCTCGACATCTTAAAGACTTCATCACGACTTCATCTCGACTTCATCACAACATCTTAAAGACTTCATCACGACATCTCCACGACATCTTCACGACATCCTCACGAAATCTTCACGACATCATCACATCTTCACGACTTCATCACGACTTCATCACGACTTAATCACAACATCTTAAAGACTTCATCACGACATCTCCACGACATCTTCACGACATCCTCACGATATCTTCACGACATCATCACATCTTCACGACTTCATCACGACATCTTCACGACATCTTCATGACATCTTCATGACATCTTCACAACATCATCACGACTTCATCACAACACCATCATGACATCATCACGACTTCATCGTTGACCACGTGCTCATGATGTCAGAGCAAGTCGGGATCAAGTTTGATACAAATCTACCCAGCATGCATTGTGATAGACTGATCAGGACTGGCTCATTTCGAATGAGCCAATTATGAGACTGATCGATCAACATGATCAACTAGTGGCTCCAACTGATTCAGTGTGCGTGTGTGTGTGTGGTGGAAAGAACATTTACTCAACTACTGTATTTAAGTACAATGTTCTTGTACTTTACTGGAGTACTTCTATGTTACGCTACAACCAAAAGTTTATGGTTCAGATGAGCTGCAAAATACTTGTTATCCATCAGTAATATTCCAAACATAAAGTACGTGATGTAGTAGTATATGGAGTACTTGCTGTTCACTGAAGCTGCAGTCAGAAGTCATAAATACAATAATATTATTTTATTGATCATGATGACGATGTCTACCTCTTGTCGTCCCGCAGGGCTCGGCCTGAAGCCGCCGATGTGGACACGTCCCCGCTGACTTTGAGCCGTGTGTCAGAGGTGAACGGTCATGATGACGACGGTGGCCGGTGAGTTCGACCACATGGAGCTGCAGCAGCAGTACAGCAGCAACGACACGGTGAACAACCGCTGGGACGAAGAGTGGGATAATGAAAACAGCTCGGCTCGCCTCTTTGAACGCTCCCGCATCAAGGCACTGGCAGGTAGGAAATACCACCTTAAGTTAGCTTCAAATACCACCTTAAGTCAGCTTCATATACCACTTTAAGTCAGCTTCATATACCACCTTAAGTTAGCTTCAAATACCACCTTAAACTAGCTTCAAATACCGCCTTAAGTTAGCTTCAAATACCTCCTTAAATTAGCTTCAAATACCGCCTTAAATTAGCTTCAAATACCGCCTTAAGTCAGCTTCAAATACCGCCTTAAGTCAGCTTCAAATACCACCTTAAGTTAACTTCATATACCACCTTAAACTAGCTTAAAATAGCACCTTAAGTTAGCTTGAAATACCACCTGAAGTTAGCTTGAAATACCACCTGAAGTTAGCTTCATATACCACCTGACGTTAGCTTCATATACCACCTGACGTTAGCTTCATATACCACCTGACGTTAGCTTCATATACCACCTGACGTTAGCTTCATATACCACCTGACGTTAGCTTCATATACCACCTGAAGGTAGCTTCATATACCACCTGAAGTTAGCTTCATATACCACCTGACGTTAGCTTCATATACCACCTGACGTTAGCTTCATATACCACCTGACGTTAGCTTCATATACCACCTGACGTTAGCTTCATATACCACCTGACGTTAGCTTCATATACCACCTGACGTTAGCTTCATATACCACCTGACGGTAGCTTCATATACCACCTGACGTTAGCTTCATATACCACCTGACGTTAGCTTCAAATACCACCTGAAGTGGTATTTGAAGCTATATATATATATATAAACATCGAACATAAAGTTCGGATATTTGTGTTTGGTAGATTATTTCTCTGTTGTAACAATGCTTCTTGGCAATAAATCTTATACCGTTGGAAAGCCTGTTTAGTTCCCTTTTCAACGGTGCCCCATTTGTAAGGAACATGCATTTGTGGGATGAGCAGCACAGCTGAGTATGTGGGTTGCGCCCATGAAACATGTGCCAAATCTTCTCTGCCAATGCCAAACAGCTTATTCTGCTGTTACTATTGACTCTTGTAAAAACAAAAATGACAACCCGGGCCGACCGGTCCTTCTCTGTTGCTGCCCCTCAGCTCTGGAACAAAAAATAAAAGTCGTTTAAAAACCTATTTCTTTTCCCTGGCCTATCACCTTTGATTTTAACATGATTTGTGTCAGTCTTGATTTTAATGTCACTTACTGTTATTAATCCAGTCTTTGTTTGTATGACTGTGTATCTACTGTATGTGCAGCACTTTGAGCAACTTTTGTTGTATTTTAAAATGTGCTATACAAATAAATTTTGATTGATTGATTGATTATCTTATCGTATCTTATATCTCTTATCTTATCTTATCTGTCTTCTCTTCTCTTATCTTCTCTTATCTCTCTTATCTTATCTTTCTTATCTTCTCTTATCTTCTCTATCTCTTATTTTATCTTATCTTTCTTATCTTATCTCTCTTATCTTATCGCTCTTATCTTATTTTATCTTATCTCTCTTATCTTATCTCTCTCATCGTATCTTATCTCTCTTATCTTATCTCTCTTAGCTTATCTTATCTCTCTTATCTTATCTCTCTTATCTTATCTCTCTTATCTTATCTCTCTTGTCTTATTTTATCTTATTTTATCTTATTTTATCTTATTTTATCTTATTTTATCTTATCTTATCTTATCTCTCTTATCTTATCTTATCTTATTTTATCTTATCTTATCTTATCTTATCTTATCTTATCTTATCTTATCTTATCTCTCTTATCTTATCTTATCTTATCTTATCTCTCTTATCTTATCTTATCTTATCTTATCTTATCTCTCTTATCTTATCTTATCTTATCTCTCTTATCTTATCTTATCTTATCTTATCTCTCTTATCTTATCTTATCTTATCTTATCTTATCTTATCTTATCTTATCTTATCTTATCTTATCTTATCTTATCTTATCTTATCTTATCTTATCTCTCTTATCTTATCTTATCTCTCTTATCTTATCTTATCTTATCTTATCTCTCTTATCTTATCTTATCTTATCTTATTTTATCTTATTTTATCTTATTTTATTTTATCTTATTTTATCTTATTTTATCTTATTTTATCTTATTTTATCTTATCTTATCTTATCTCTCTTATCTTATCTCTCTTATCTTATCTTATCCTATCTTATCTTATCTCTCTTATCTTATCTTATCTTATCTCTCTTATCTTATCTTATTTGATCTTGTCATCCAGTCATCCACGTGAATCGTGTAGATCCGTAGAGGTTTTTTTTGGGGGGAGGGGGAGTGGGGTCAACTGGCCAGCCAGCACTTCTCAGATTGGAGTGAGACAAGGAGAAAGGTGATGTCGTGATGTCGTGATCTTTGCAATAAAACATCTTTGATGCGACGTGTCGAGTCTTGGCCAATCAGCGTTAAGATGTCTACACCGTCTTCATTTCCCTCCAACTTGAGGATAACGTCCACTGCATGCGAAACTTTGTCGACCGTTAACGTTCGTCATTATCGCGAATTAGGAGGGAAAAAAACGTAATGTGATGAAACACCGTGTTCCGGTTCAGTTCACGCGGTCACTCATTAACGTTAAACCAGAACACCGGCGGATCTGGTTGCAGTTTTTTTTTAACTCAAAGTAGAGTGAGGCGACTGGTCATAATAACTTTTATGACCACGATGATGAGGCCCAGATACTGATAAGATGATGTGGTCAAAGAGCTTAAAGAAGAGGATACCGTTTGTGTAGCGCAGCTTGACGCAGGGCTGAGATGTGAGTGGAGCTGGGCCTGGATAAAGGTGGAGGTCTACACAGACGTGAAGGGAGAGCAGTACAGCTTCCCGCTGTCACAATATTTTAAATAAATTGATAAGACAGGGTATGCTAAATGCAGCCTCTGCTCCAAGGAGATAAACTACAGCAACAAGTGCTCACATGCCCTCTCATCACACTGCCAGACAGAAGTGCACTGGCAAAAGGTGTTCACTGTAATGACCACAGCCAGTGTACTTCCAGTCCCAACAGTCCCACGTGCAGTTGCTCCCAAGGGCCCTGAAGTAATGTACCTTCATTTCAGCGGGTTGCTAATGCAGAGGTGTGTATAGATTGGAAGCTTGCAGTTAAATCACAGCTATTATTTTACTCTTGATGAGCTGCTTTAGCCAGAGTAGATTATCATTTCAATTTAAATAATTGAACTGGATTGAATGCATATTAATTGCAAATAGAAGATAGGCCACAATTCTAACAGCTTTACAGTATTAAGCCATACAGTAACAGTAGAAGTACATTAATATTAAGCCATACAGTAACAGTAGAAGTACATTAATATTAAGCCATACAGTAACAGTAGAAGTACATTAATATTAAGCCATACAGTAACAATAGAAGTACATTAATATTAAGCCATACAGTAACAGTAGAAGTACATTAATATTAAGCCATACAGTAACAGTAGAAGTACATTAATATTAAGCCATACAGTAACAGTAGAAGTACATTAATATTAAGCCATACAGTAACAGTAGAAGTACATTAATATTAAGCCATACAGTAACAGTAGAAGTACATTAATATTAAGCCATACAGTAACAATAGAAGTACATTAATATTAAGCCATATAGTAACAGTAGAAGTACATTAATATTAAGCCATACAGTAACAGTAGAAGTACATTAATATTAAGCCATACAGTAACAGTAGAAGTACATTAATATTAAGCCATACAGTAACAATAGAAGTACATTAATATTAAGCCATACAGTAACAATAGAAGTACATTAATATTAAGCCATACAGTAACAGTAGAAGTACATTAATATTAAGCCATACAGTAACAATAGAAGTACATTAATATTAAGCCATATAGTAACAGTAGAAGTACATTAATATTAAGCCATACAGTAACAGTAGAAGTACATTAATATTAAGCCATACAGTAACAGTAGAAGTACATTAATATTAAGCCATACAGTAACAATAGAAGTACATTAATATTAAGCCATACAGTAACAGTAGAAGTACATTAATATTAAGCCATACAGTAACAATAGAAGTACATTAATATTAAGCCATACAGTAACAATAGAAGTACATTAATATTAAGCCATACAGTAACAATAGAAGTACATTAATATTAAGCCATACAGTAACAATAGAAGTACATTAATATTAAGCCATACAGTAACAGTAGAAGTACATTAATATTAAGCCATATAGTAACAGTAGAAGTACATTAATATTAAGCCATACAGTAACAATAGAAGTACATTAATATTAAGCCATACAGTAACAGTAGAAGTACATTAATATTAAGCCATACAGTAACAATAGAAGTACATTAATATTAAGCCATACAGTAACAGTAGAAGTACATTAATATTAAGCCATATAGTAACAGTAGAAGTACATTAATATTAAGCCATACAGTAACAGTAGAAGTACATTAATATTAAGCCATATAGTAACAGTAGAAATACATTAATATTAAGCCATACAGTAACAGTAGAAATACATTAATATTAAGCCATACAGTAACAGTAGAAGTACATTAATATTAAGCCATACAGTAACAGTAGAAGTACATTAATATTAAGCCATATAGTAACAGTAGAAATACATTAATATTAAGCCATACAGTAACAGTAGAAGTACATTAATATTAAGCCATACAGTAACAGTAGAAGTACATTCATATTAAGCCATACAGTAACAGTAGAAATACATTAATATTAAGCCATACAGTAACAGTAGAAGTACATTAATATTAAGCCATACAGTAACAGTAGAAGTACATTAATATTAAGCCATACAGTAACAGTAGAAGTACATTCATATTAAGCCATACAGTAACAGTAGAAGTACATTCATATTAAGCCATATAGTAACAGTAGAAGTACATTAATATTAAGCCATACAGTAACAGTAGAAGTACATTAATATTAAGCCATACAGTAACAGTAGAAGTACATTAATATTAAGCCATACAGTAACAGTAGAAGTACATTAATATTAAGCCATACAGTAACAATAGAAGTACATTAATATTAAGCCATACAGTAACAGTAGAAGTACATTAATATTAAGCCATACAGTAACAATAGAAGTACATTAATATTAAGCCATATAGTAACAGTAGAAGTACATTAATATTAAGCCATACAGTAACAGTAGAAGTACATTAATATTAAGCCATACAGTAACAGTAGAAGTACATTAATATTAAGCCATACAGTAACAATAGAAGTACATTAATATTAAGCCATACAGTAACAATAGAAGTACATTAATATTAAGCCATACAGTAACAGTAGAAGTACATTAATATTAAGCCATACAGTAACAATAGAAGTACATTAATATTAAGCCATACAGTAACAGTAGAAGTACATTAATATTAAGCCATACAGTAACAATAGAAGTACATTAATATTAAGCCATACAGTAACAATAGAAGTACATTAATATTAAGCCATACAGTAACAATAGAAGTACATTAATATTAAGCCATACAGTAACAATAGAAGTACATTAATATTAAGCCATACAGTAACAGTAGAAGTACATTAATATTAAGCCATATAGTAACAGTAGAAGTACATTAATATTAAGCCATACAGTAACAATAGAAGTACATTAATATTAAGCCATACAGTAACAGTAGAAGTACATTAATATTAAGCCATACAGTAACAATAGAAGTACATTAATATTAAGCCATACAGTAACAGTAGAAGTACATTAATATTAAGCCATATAGTAACAGTAGAAGTACATTAATATTAAGCCATACAGTAACAGTAGAAGTACATTAATATTAAGCCATATAGTAACAGTAGAAATACATTAATATTAAGCCATACAGTAACAGTAGAAATACATTAATATTAAGCCATACAGTAACAGTAGAAGTACATTAATATTAAGCCATACAGTAACAGTAGAAGTACATTAATATTAAGCCATATAGTAACAGTAGAAATACATTAATATTAAGCCATACAGTAACAGTAGAAATACATTAATATTAAGCCATACAGTAACAGTAGAAGTACATTAATATTAAGCCATACAGTAACAGTAGAAGTACATTAATATTAAGCCATACAGTAACAGTAGAAGTACATTAATATTAAGCCATACAGTAACAGTAGAAGTACATTAATATTAAGCCATACAGTAACAGTAGAAGTACATTCATATTAAGCCATACAGTAACAGTAGAAATACATTAATATTAAGCCATACAGTAACAGTAGAAGTACATTAATATTAAGCCATACAGTAACAGTAGAAGTACATTAATATTAAGCCATACAGTAACAGTAGAAGTACATTCATATTAAGCCATACAGTAACAGTAGAAGTACATTCATATTAAGCCATATAGTAACAGTAGAAGTACATTAATATTAAGCCATACAGTAACAGTAGAAGTACATTAATATTAAGCCATACAGTAACAGTAGAAATACATTAATATTAAGCCATATAGTAACAGTAGAAATACATTAATATTAAGCCATATAGTAACAGTAGAAGTACATTAATATTAAGCCATACAGTAACAGTAGAAGTACATTCATATTAAGCCATATAGTAACAGTAGAAGTACATTAATATTAAGCCATACAGTAACAGTAGAAGTACATTAATATTAAGCCATACAGTAACAGTAGAAGTACATTAATATTAAGCCATATAGTAACAGTAGAAGTACATTAATATTAAGCCATACAGTAACAGTAGAAGTACATTAATATTAAGCCATACAGTAACAGTAGAAGTACATTAATATTAAGCCATACAGTAACAGTAGAAGTACATTAATATTAAGCCATACAGTAACAGTAGAAGTACATTAATATTAAGCCATACAGTAACAATAGAAGTACATTAATATTAAGCCATATAGTAACAGTAGAAATACATTAATATTAAGCCATACAGTAACAGTAGAAATACATTAATATTAAGCCATACAGTAACAGTAGAAGTACATTAATATTAAGCCATACAGTAACAGTAGAAGTACATTAATATTAAGCCATATAGTAACAGTAGAAGTACATTAATATTAAGCCATACAGTAACAGTAGAAGTACATTAATATTAAGCCATACAGTAACAGTAGAAGTACATTAATATTAAGCCATATAGTAACAGTAGAAGTACATTCATATTAAGCCATACAGTAACAATAGAAGTACATTAATATTAAGCCATACAGTAACAGTAGAAGTACATTAATATTAAGCCATACAGTAACAGTAGAAGTACATTAATATTAAGCCATACAGTAACAGTAGAAGTACATTAATATTAAGCCATACAGTAACAGTAGAAGTACATTAATATTAAGCCATATAGTAACAGTAGAAGTACATTCATATTAAGCCATACAGTAACAATAGAAGTACATTAATATTAAGCCATACAGTAACAGTAGAAGTACATTAATATTAAGCCATACAGTAACAGTAGAAGTACATTCATATTAAGCCATATAGTAACAGTAGAAATACATTAATATTAAGCCATATAGTAACAGTAGAAGTACATTAATATTAAGCCATACAGTAACAGTAGAAGTACATTCATATTAAGCCATATAGTAACAGTAGAAATACATTAATATTAAGCCATACAGTAACAGTAGAAGTACATTAATATTAAGCCATATAGTAACAGTAGAAGTACATTAATATTAAGCCATACAGTAACAGTAGAAGTACATTAATATTAAGCCATATAGTAACAGTAGAAGTACATTAATATTAAGCCATACAGTAACAGTAGAAGTACATTAATATTAAGCCATACAGTAACAGTAGAAATACATTAATATTAAGCCATACAGTAACAGTAGAAGTACATTAATATTAAGCCATACAGTAACAGTAGAAGTACATTAATATTAAGCCATACAGTAACAGTAGAAGTACATTAATATTAAGCCATACAGTAACAGTAGAAGTACATTAATATTAAGCCATATAGTAACAGTAGAAGTACATTAATATTAAGCCATACAGTAACAGTAGAAGTACATTAATATTAAGCCATATAGTAACAGTAGAAGTACATTAATATTAAGCCATACAGTAACAGTAGAAGTACATTAATATTAAGCCATACAGTAACAGTAGAAGTACATTAATATTAAGCCATACAGTAACAGTAGAAGTACATTAATATTAAGCCATATAGTAACAGGGTTCAATGAAAACTAAGGTGATGGTTCTCCCTACTCTTGCTATTTTTGTTTTTATATGACTAAAACTTTTGAAAATGAGACCTCGGCCTCAATGGATTTTGTCTAAATAAAGGTTAATAATAATAATATTGATTTAAAAAAAAGAAGCTAACTATCCAGCTGTTCAACTAGAGCCGAAATACTGATTAATAACTGAATAATACATTTGTTTTTTTCTTAAAGTAAATGTTATCTTATCACTTAATTTTCTTCTCAGAGTACACCAGAATGCATGCTACATTTTAAAGCTAATATTTAAACTAAAATTCTCCCGGGGGAGCATGCCCCCGCACCCCCGACAGGGTTTCAGGTTTGGGTGCGTGTCACCTTTTTCACCTCTTATGAGTTTGCAGGTATGCATCTTATCTTATCTCTCTTATCTTATCTCTCTTATCTTATTTGTCACAATAAGAGATTTCAAGCTCCAACCAACAAGAGCAGATAGAACAGTGCCAGGTAGAACAGTCTCAGATGGAACAGTTTCAGGTAGAACAGTCTCAGGTGGAACAGTCTCAGATGGAACGATCTCAGGTGGAACAGTTTCAGGTAGAACAGTCTCAGGTGGAACTGTCTCAGGTGGAACAGGTGGAACTGTCTCAGTTGGAACAGTCACAGGTCGAACTGTCTCAGGTGGAGCAGTTTCAGGTAGAACAGTTTCAGGTGGAACAGTTTCAGGTGGAAGGTGGAACAGTCTCAGGTGGAACAGTCTCAGGTGGAACTGTCTCAGGTGGAACAGGTGGAACTGTCTCAGGTGGAACAGGTGGAGCAGTTTCAGGTGAAACAGTTTCAGGTGAAACAGTTTCAGGTGGAACAGTTTCAGGTGGAACATCTATATTGTGAAAGGATTATCTCTCAGGTATTTTATTGTGGAGATATGAGTCAGACTCCCAGCATGCTCGGTGCTCTGCTGACTCCTGATGGTTAATGTTATTTCTCTGCAGAACAGACTTCACATTGTGTCCAATCAGCTGATGGCATCGCTTCCGTCCATTCAGCTGTGAGACGGTTCAGACTAATCTGATCTGATAACAACAGCAGCTCAGTGTGTTGATGAGAGACAGACAGGTCTGTGGCTGGTCTCTGCTGATTGGACGGAACTCGGTCAGAAGGAACTGCAGCAATCTAGTCTAGAAGTAACAAATACATGAACTACAGAGACAAGTCTAACAAGACCAGAACAGAGACAAGTCCAACAAGACCAGAACAGAGACAAGTCCAACAAGACCAGAACAGAGACAAGTCCAACAAGACCAGAACAGAGACAAGTCTAACAAGACCAGAACAGAGACAAGTCCAACAAGACCAGAACAGAGACAAGTCCAACAAGACCAGAACAGAGACAAGTCCAACAAGACCAGAACAGAGACAAGTCCAACAAGACCAGAACAGAGACAAGACCAACAAGACCAGAACAGAGACAAGACCAGAACAGAGACAAGTCCAACAAGAAAGTTTAACAAGACCAGAACAGAGACAAGTCTAACTGTGCAATAACATTGCAAACACTAAACAAATCAGGTTATTTTTAACAGCAGTATTCCCTTTACACAGTAGCAGTTATAACACAGTTATAATGATTCTGATAATAGATATTCAGCCGGTGTTCACAACTTTATCTTCATGTGTGTAAGAGATGCAATTTGAAATATACACCTTGAAAACTGCAAACCTATCTACGTCATGTTTGTTAAATTCTCAGTAGTGATAACTAAATGATATGATTATTATACATATTACAAACAAAACATCTTTAAAAACTCTAAAAAAAATAATTTAAATGAATCATTTATTTTTGGCTTTTTTTGGTATTTTGGTCAGACACATATGCAACGCTGATTACCGTAATATGTGTGGTATTTGTTATGTACGTTGGTACATAGAGGGTGATAAGAAGCTGTACATGGAGGGACTTAGGACCCAGGGGACTGTAGGTAAAGGAAACAGGAAGAGACGCCACACAAACAGCTGTTCCCCGCTCGGTTCTTGTGTTAAAAATGTCCGCTTAATAATAAAAATAAAAACTGCGTTAATGCGCGATAAAATAATTGTCGGCGTTAATTAATTAATGCGTTAACACGATAATAACGCGTTAACTTGCCCAGTCCTAATATATATATATATATATCAATATATAAAATATAATATGTGTGTGTGCAGGATGTTTGTTTCTTACTTCCTGTACTTCAGTCAGGAATGTGAAGGAACAATGAAGGGAAACACCCCCCCCCCCACGCCCCCCCACTCCTTTTCACACCCATGATGACATCATTGTCAAACTGTAACGTCATTGGCTGATAGATGAAGCTCCTCCCAAGACGCTGTAAAAAAATGTTTTATTGAATCAGAGCAGCAGCAGAAGAATGAGCAGCATGTAGCTGCTGCTGATTCAACACACACACACACACACACACACACTCGTAGACTTTGACCTCTGGACTCTTTTTCTTTCTGCTCCTGAAGACACGAGGACGTCTTCGTCTGCAAGTCGACTTTTTCTTTTCTTCTGTGGTTTTTCTCTTTAAATTTGGGCTCTACGTCTGAGGATTTAAAGACTTTTCTTTACACGATGAGCCGCGTGGGACACAAATATAAATACTAGTAGATATAAATACTACTAGATTTAAATACTAGTTGGTAATCGGGGGGGGGGATGGAGGACTCCAGCTACAACCTGCTGGAGGGTCGATTCAAACAGCTACAAGGTAAGAAGAAGAAGAAGAAGACTGAGGGGTCAGAGGTCAGCCATGTTGGTTCTGGTCTCTGAGACCAGGTTCAGGTTCAATTCAAGACCACCTTCATCTGGACCATTTCCTGCTGGTCTCATGTGTGTGTGTGTGTGTGTGTCTGTAGATGAGCGGGAGGCGGTGCAGAAGAAGACCTTCACTAAGTGGGTGAACTCTCACTTGTCCAGAGTCTCCTGCAGGATCACAGACCTGTACCTGGACCTGAGGGACGGACGCATGCTCATCAAACTACTGGAGGTCCTATCAGGAGAGAGACTGGTACAGTACACAGAGTACACACAGAACACACACCTGTCAGGAGAGAGACTGGTACAGTACACACATAGTACACACCTGTCAGGAGAGAGACTGGTACAGTACACACATAGTACACACCTGTCAGGAGAGAGACTGGTACAGTACACACATAGTACACACCTGTCAGGAGAGAGACTGGTACAGTACACACAGAGTACACACCTGTCAGGAGAGAGACTGGTACAGTACACACAGAGTACACACCTGTCAGGAGAGAGACTGGTACAGTACACACATAGTACACACCTGTCAGGAGAGAGACTGGTACAGTACACACATAGTACACACCTGTCAGGAGAGAGACTGGTACAGTACACACATAGTACACACCTGTCAGGAGAGAGACTGGTACAGTACACACATAGTACACACCTGTCAGGAGAGAGACTGGTACAGTACACACATAGTACACACCTGTCAGGAGAGAGACTGGTACAGTACACACATAGTACACACCTGTCAGGAGAGAGACTGGTACAGTACACACATAGTACACACCTGTCAGGAGAGAGACTGGTACAGTACACACATAGTACACACCTGTCAGGAGAGAGACTGGTACAGTACACACATAGTACACACCTGTCAGGAGAGAGACTGGTACAGTACACACATAGTACACACCTGTCAGGAGAGAGACTGGTACAGTACACACATAGTACACACCTGTCAGGAGAGAGACTGGTACAGTACACACATAGTACACACCTGTCAGGAGAGAGACTGGTACAGTACACACAGAGTACACAACTGTTAGGAGAGAGACTGGTACAGTACACACATAGTACACTCAGAGTACACACTGAGTACACATTTAATTCACAGTAAATTATTTTTCTTTCTACTTCTTCCTTTTCTTTCTTCTTTTTCTTTCTTCTTCTTTTTTTGTTCTTGTTCTTCTTTCTTCTTCTTTCTCCTTCTTATTTTTTCTTCTTCTTCTTTTTCTTGCTCTTTCTTCTTCTTTTTCTTTCTCTTTCTTCTTCGTTGATGTCCAGCCGAAGCCTACCAAAGGCCGGATGCGTATTCACTGTCTGGAAAACGTGGACAAAGCTCTGCAGTTCCTGAAGGAGCAGAGAGTTCACCTGGAGAACATGGGTTCTCACGACATCGTGGACGGGAACCACCGACTGGTGCTGGGCCTCATCTGGACCATCATCCTCCGCTTCCAGGTAACGACCTCACCTGAGAGGACAGGTAACCCTGAGGGTGTGACTAATACCTGGAACCATCGTGACCATCCCATAATGTTCTGATGCAATGGAAACTGTTGTATAATGCTCCAGTAAATAGGACGGACCTCAGATACGACTTGACAACGGGAGATATTCCCAGTCCTAGCATAAAGCTTATATTATGCTAATATAAAGCTAATGTTATGCTAGTACAGAGCTAATGTTATGCTAATGTTATTCTAGTACAGAGCTAACGTTGTGCTAGTACAAAGCTAACGTTATGCTAGCATTAAAAATATATATAATATAACAAAATAAAAAACTTAGGTTTCATCGGATAGTTTCAGTAAATATTTTGGTTTGCATTCACTTTAATAACTTTATCATGAAGTTCACCTGCGTTTATTAAACAGCTCAGGTTAAAGTCCAGTTAGACCGTCGTAGGGGAAAGACAGCCCAGGTGAGGTTAGTGTGCTCACCTGTAAATACCAGACAGGTGGAGGTTAGTGTGCTCACCTGTAAACACCAGACAGGTGGAGGTTAGTGTGCTCACCTGTAAACATCAGACAGGTGGAGGTTAGTCTCATCACCTGTAAACACCAGACAGGTGGAGGTTAGTCTCATCACCTGTAAACATCAGACAGGTGGAGGTTAGTGTACTCACCTGTAAACACCAGACAGGTGGAGGTTAGTGTGCTCACCTGTAAACATCAGACAGGTGAGGTTAGTGTGCTCACCTGTAAACACCAGACAGGTGGAGGTTAGTGTGCTCACCTGTAAACACCAGACAGGTGGAGGTTAGGGTACTCACCTGTAAACACCAGACAGGTGGAGGTTAGTGTACTCACCTGTAAACACCAGACAGGTGGAGGTTAGTGTCATCACCTGTAAACATCAGACAGGTGGAGGTTAGTGTCATCACCTGTAAACATCAGACAGGTGGAGGTTAGTGTCATCACCTGTAAACACCAGACAGGTGGAGGTTAGGGTACTCTCCTGTAAACACCAGACAGGTGGAGGTTAGTGTCATCACCTGTAAACACCAGACAGGTGGAGGTTAGGGTACTCTCCTGTAAACAACAGACAGGTGGAGGTTAGTGTACTCACCTGTAAACATCAGACAGGTGGAGGTTAGTGTCATCACCTGTAAACAACAGACAGGTGGAGGTTAGTGTACTCACCTGTAAACATCAGACAGGTGGAGGTTAGTGTCATCACCTGTAAACATCAGACAGGTGGAGGTTGGTGTCATCACCTGTAAACATCAGACAGGTGGAGGTTAGTGTCATCACCTGTAAACACCAGACAGGTGGAGGTTAGTGTCATCACCTGTAAACACCCAGACAGGTGGAGGTTAGTGTACTCACCTGTAAACACCAGACAGGTGGAGGTTAGTGTCATCACCTGTAAACACCCAGACAGGTGGAGGTTAGTGTACTCACCTGTAAACATCAGACAGGTGGAGGTTAGTGTCATCACCTGTAAACACCCAGACAGGTGGAGGTGTGACTGTGATGTGTTGTGTCTCAGATTCAGGACATCAGTGTGGAGACTGAAGACAACAAAGAGAAGAGATCAGCTAAAGATGCTCTGCTGCTCTGGTGTCAGATGAAGACGGCGGGGTGAGTACCTGTATTTATACTACTATTACTACTATTGAGTACTCCTGATACTTCTACCACGTTTGGTGTGTTTACTCTGACATTGTTTCTTCAGATATCCCAACGTGAACATCCACAACTTCAGCACCAGCTGGAGAGACGGCATGGCCTTCAACGCTCTAATCCACAAGCACAGGTAACCTCTTCATCATCATCATCATCATCATCATCATCACTTTAAACCATTTCCAGCTGGTAAATAAAGTTGTTTCTCACTTTCAGATCCGACCTGATAGATTTTGACAAACTGAAGAAGTCCAACGCTCACCACAACCTGCAGAACGCTTTCAACCTGGCAGAGCAACACCTGGGCCTCACCAAGCTGCTGGATCCAGAGGGTAACCTACTGGACCGGTTTAACTAAACCAGACCTAAAACACATACAGTTTAATTAACCCTGACCTGAAACACATACAGTTTAACTAAACCTAACCTGAAACACAACCAGTTCAACTAAACCTGACCTGAAACACAACCAGTTCAACTAAACCTGACCTAAAACACATACAGTTAAACTAAACCTGACCTGAAACACAACCAAATGATTTAAACCTGACCTGAAACACAAGTTTAACTAAACCTGACCTGAGACAACCAGTTTAACTAAACTTGACCTGCAACACACATCTGGTTTAACATTTTGTGTTGCAGATATCAGCGTGGACCATCCTGATGAGAAGTCCGTCATCACCTACGTGGTGACGTATTACCACTACTTCTCCAAGATGAAAGCTCTAAAGGTGGAGGGAAAACGCATCGGAAAGGTCAGAAAACAGATTCAAACACCAACAAACATTTATTTATAATATTATATTGTATTCACCAGATCAATATTAGAAATAATAATTTCTAACCATAACACAGCAGCCAGTTTGTTCTGATGTTCAGACAGAATCAAACATCTTTGTTTCTTTGTCCAGGTGTTGGATAACGCCATCGAGACGGAGAAGATGATCGAGAAGTACGAGTCTCTGGCCTCAGACCTGCTGGAGTGGATCGAACAGACCATCATCATCCTCAACAACAGGAAGTTTGCCAACGCTCTGGTCGGAGTCCAGCAGCAGCTTCAGGCCTTCAACACCTACCGAACCGTGGAGAAACCCCCAAAGTCAGAACCTTCAGCTTGTAGTTTGATCAAACAAAACATTTCAGAACTCCACAAACTAACTGAGAACTTGTGTCTCTCTTGTCTGTCTTCAGGTTCACAGAGAAGGGAAACCTGGAGGTTCTTCTCTTCACCATCCAGAGTAAGATGAGAGCCAACAACCAAAAGGTCTACATGCCCCGAGAGGGAAAACTCATCTCAGATATCAACAAGGTGAGAGCTGCTCCACCTCCAGTCATGAATGTGTAATAAAAACTCTGTGTTTCCGACACTTTAATGACAAATGATTCATTGATTAATCAATGATATAATTGACAGATATAAAGAAAATCATTAGTTTCACTAAACAAATGTCTTGTTTGATATTTTATTTCTCATCAAATCAGCTGAAGATGATTAAAGTTAATTCTGAAAATAACTTTTTAAAAGGCTGAAATGAAACATAGCTGTTGTCTAATTAATGTGTCGGTTATTTAAACATTTCAATACATATTTAATCGTTTAATATCTAATGCTACTCATGTAGTGTTTCAGCCAAGATATTCTGCTTACAGATCTTACCTCAATCTTTGGTTAAGTATCTTTGACTTTAGTATTCAAAAAGTTTGAACTTTATTACACTCGATAAGACATTCTATTTGGTTTCCATATAGGAATTTGTAGACTCAAGACAAAGCTTTTTAAACCCTGAACCAGGCTCACAGGGACTGAGGTTTGAGGACTGTTTGGTTGCTGCAGTAGTTCATGTAGGCAGCTTCTGCTTCACCAGCTCTCAATAACTTTGTGGAGAAGTGTTTGATGGTGATGATGTTTTTCGCCATCAGGCCTGGGAGCGACTGGAGAAGGCGGAGCATGAGAGGGAGCTGGCTCTGAGGATGGAGCTGATTCGTCAGGAGAAACTGGAACAACTCGCCAGACGCTTCGACCGCAAGGCAGCCATGAGAGAGACCTGGCTCAGTGAGAACCAGAGACTGGTGTCGCAGGTAAGAAGACGCATCCAGGTGATGCTCCACGTTAGCGTCAACTGCAACTAAAGAAATTGAACTGCATGTGTTTTGTTTCATGGGTGCACTGCTGCCTCCTTTCTCTCTCCAGGACAACTTTGGTTTCGACCTTCAGGCCGTCGAGGCGGGCAACAAGAAGCACGAGGCAATTGAGACGGACATCACGGCGTACGAGGAGCGCGTCCAGGCCGTGGTCTCCGTAGCGAAGGAGCTGGAGGTGGAGCACTACCACGACATCAAACGCATCACGGCCAGGAAGGACAACGTGATCCGGCTGTGGGAGTACCTGCTGGAGCTGCTGAAGGCCCGCAGACAGAGACTGGAGATGAACCTGGGCCTGCAGAGAGTCTTCCAGGAGATGCTCTACATCATGGACTGGATGGACGAGATGAAGGTACGATGATGAAACAAACCCCAAACATGGAGAAGATGGAGATCACTTTAATTTCTGATCGTCCAGCACAGAGAGTAACTGTTAGCTTCCTACAGCGTTTCTCTTCTACTCTTTGAATTCAAGGAGGAAGCCGATCACTGCCAATCCTAACTATTGGTCTTCTGTGTCTGTTTGTCTGTCTTTTGGTTTCCAGATGTTGTTGCTGTCTCAGGATTATGGGAAGCATCTATTAGGTGTGGAGGACCTGCTGCAGAAACACGTCCTGGTTGAGGCTGACATCGCCATCCAGGCTGACCGGGTGAAGGCAGTCGGCACCAACGCTACCAAGTACTCTGTCAGCGACGACGGTGAGCAGCATGATCTGAAACATTCTGTCTAAATTAGATGTTGTTTTTTATTCATCAGTTGTTTTGTGTTCTGTTTTTTACAAATTATTTTCTAACAAGGAGCAGGGAAATTAGTCAGGCATTTTACTTTGATGAGGTTAAACAGTGACAGCTTATTTCTCTAGTTATTTGTGGAAGCAGTGTAAAGTCTAGATTACTTCAGAACTTAAATACAAGAACTAAATCAGCTAAGTGCTGATAATAGTGGGTTATTGTCCAGGCTACAAGCCCTGCGACCCTCAGGTCATCCAGGACCGGGTCTCCCACCTGGAGTTCTGCTACCAGGAGCTGACCCAGCTCGCCGCTGAGCGCCGCGCCCGCCTTGAGGAGTCCCGCCGTCTCTGGAAGTTCTTCTGGGAGATGGCCGAAGAGGAAGGCTGGATCCGTGAGAAGGAGCAGATCCTGTCATCTGTCGAGCACGGCAAAGACCTGACGGGGGCGCTACGCCTCCTCAGCCAGCAGCGCGCCCTGGAGGATGAGATGAGCGGCCGTGCCGGCCACCTCAAGCACACCATCGCAGAGGGCCAGGCCATGGTGCAGACCGACCACTTCGCCGCCACCAAGATCCAGGAGCGTATCGATGACCTGCAGGCTCAGTGGGCGGCGCTGGAGCAGCTGGCGGCGGTGAGAAGAAAGAGGCTGGAGGAGGCTCTGGCACTGCACCAGTTCCAGGTCGATGCAGATGATGTTGACGCCTGGACACTGGACGCCCTGCGAATCGTCTCCAGCGGAGAGACGGGCCACGACGAATTCTCTACCCAGGCTCTCTTCAGGAAGCACAAGGACGCGGCGGCGGAGGTGGCCAGCTACCGTCCGGTCATTGACTCACTCCACGAGCAGGCTGCCTTACTGCCTCAAGAGGAGGCCAAGTCAGAGGAGGTGCGTGGACGTCTGGCCGGCATCGAGGAGCGCCACAAGGAGGTGACAGAACTGACGAAGCTGAGGAAGCAGGCACTGCACGATGCTCTGGCACTCTACAAGATGTTCAGTGAGGCCAACGCCTGTGAGGTTTGGATCGACGAGAAGGAGCAGTGGCTGAACAGCATGGAGATCCCTGAGAAACTGGAGGACCTTGAGGTCATACAGCACAGGTAGGACTACAAGATTCTGGATACATGTTTGGCACTGTCCATCTCTTTCAGCCAGCACTGTATTCATGTGGACTGTGTCTTTGGCAGGTTTGAGAGTCTGGAGCCGGAGATGAATAACCAGGCGTCACGTGTTGCTGTGGTAAACCAGATCGCCCGGCAGCTGATGCACAATGGTCACCCGAGTGAAAAAGACATCAAGACCCAGCAGGACAAACTCAACAACCGGTACAAACAGATATAACATGTAATAATTAGTTGTCTTGTGAACGGCAAAACAACAGAATACAAAGATGCAACAAAGTCTGTTTGTCCTCAGTGTAAACACCATGAAAGTGTTGGTGTGATGGTATCTGTGGACCGTGATGATCCTCTCCTCTACTTCTAGGTGGAGCCAGTTCCGAGATCTGGTGGACCAGAAGAAAGACTCCCTGAACTCGGCACTGGGTGTGCAGAACTACCACCTCGACTGCAACGAGACAAAGTCCTGGATCAAAGAGAAGACCAAGGTCATCGAGTCCACCCAGGAGCTGGGTAACGACCTCACTGGGGTCATGGCCCTGCAGCGCAAACTGACCGGTATGGAGCGCGATCTGGCTGCCATCGAGGACAAACTGGGCGATCTGCGAGGCGAGGCCCAGCGGCTGGCGGAGGAACACCCCGACCAGGCAAAGGCCATCACAGGCCGTCTGGCTGAGATCACCGCCGTCTGGGAGGAAATGAAGAACACTCTGAAGAACCGCGAGGAGTCACTGGGCGAGGCCAGGAAGCTGCAGCAGTTCCTGCGCGAGTTGGACGACTTCCAGTCCTGGCTGTCTCGCACTCAGACGGCCATCGCCTCCGAGGACATGCCCAACACTCTGGCTGAGGCCGAGAAGCTCATGGCCCAGCACGAAGGCATCAAGAACGAGATCCGGAACTACGAAGAGGACTACCAGAAGATGCGGGACATGGGGGACATGGTGACACAGGGCCAGACGGACGCGCAGTACATGTTCCTTCGACAGAGGCTGCAGGCGCTCGACACCGGCTGGAACGAACTGCACAAGATGTGGGAGAACCGACAGAACCTGCTCTCCCAGTCTCATGCTTATCAGCTGTTTCTCAGGGACACCAAGCAGGCAGAGGCCTTCCTCAACAACCAGGTAAACACAAAGAGATTCTCCTCACTGCAGTCTAGTGTCTTTTAATGTCATGGGGTTAACGTGGCTCAGGATTGGACCCATTCTAGTAATGCAGGTGACCAAAGAACCTGATCTGAAAACAAAGTGACACTCTAAAAAGAACACACATTTTGACATTGTTATTGATGTTTTCTGGTCTCTGTATCAGAGCAGGTCACTTTGTCCAAATCTTTGGTCCAAATCAATCGATTCAACCAGCTCAGGACTCCTGTATTTTCCTGATTTGCATGGATATGCAGGTCCTCAGAGGACCAGCAACACAGATAGGTACAGATATCCAGAAGATGAACCCTTATCATTTAATGATGACCTCAAGGGTCATCCTTACATAAACTTTCCACTGGCACTGTTACTGTCCCACAAACGGACCTGTAGCGGTACTGAACCCTGTGTTCTTGCCCCCCACAGGAGTACGTCCTGGCTCACACCGAGATGCCCACCACTCTCGAGGGTGCCGAGGCTGCCATCAAGAAGCAGGAGGATTTCATGACCACCATGGACGCCAACGAAGACAAGATCAACGGCGTGGTGGAGGCCGGCAGGCGGCTGGCCAGCGACGGAAACATCAACGCCGAACGCATCCAGGAGAGAGTCGCCTCCATCGACGACAGGTGGACATCAGCTTCAGATCACTTTTCAAAAATGTCAGACTTAATTGGACCATTTTTAGAAAGAGTTCTCTACAAGTTCATACTTTTATGAGTTAAAGTAACCCTCCCAGTGCATTACTCTCCATAACGGCACTGGTCAGAGTGGATTATTTCAGTTTTTTCTGTTTATTTACCATTTTTTACTATGGTGACTTCCTGTTACTTTTCCTATCGATAGGATAATTTGTTGCCTTATTGTTGATGATTGTAGAACCCCCGTGTTGATCTGACCTCGTCCTCCATGTTTCAGACACAAGAAGAACCGGGAGGCTGCAGTGGAGCTGCTGATGAGACTGAAGGACAACCGAGATCTGCAGAAGTTCCTGCAGGACTGCCAGGAGGTAAGTCTCATTGGTTTTGTCCAGAAGCCGATAGAAATGTATTGATCCCAGGATGAACCTTTTGGACTTTAGTGATATAACTAACATTCAGTGTTTGTGTCCAGCTGTCTCTGTGGATCAATGAGAAGATGCTCACGGCTCAGGACATGACCTACGACGAGGCCAGGAACCTGCACAGCAAGTGGCTGAAGCACCAGGCCTTCATGGCCGAACTGCAGTCCAACAAAGAGTGGCTGGACAAGATCCAGAAGGTACGGAGGGTCTTAACTCTGACTCGTTGGACACAACAGTAGTAGTGTGTATATATATGTTTATATACAGAAGTTGACGGAGTGTTTTTGTTTGTGTGGCTGCAGGACGGGATGCTGCTGGTGTCTGAGAAGCCGGAGACGGAGGCGGTGGTGAAGGAGAAGATGGCGGCACTGCACGCCATGTGGGAGGAGCTAGAGTCGACCACGCAGACCAAAGCTCAGTGTCTGTTCGACGCCAACAAGGCCGAGCTGTTCACTCAGAGCTGTGCCGACCTGGACAAGTGGATGGGAGGCCTGGAGGGTCAGATCCAGTCCGACGACTACGGCAAAGACCTGACCTCCGTCAACATCCTGCTGAAGAAACAACAGGTACGCTCGCATGTAGTACTGCTGGTTTGTTTCTGCACTGTACTTCTGCTCTGGTTTATGCTCTTAGATGCTTGTTTAAAAAAGGACTTATGACTTCTGGTGACTAGTAGTTCTCTTGAATACCTATGTTGAATACACTTATTGTAAGTCGCTTTAGATAAAAGCGTCTGCTAAATGAATGTAATGTAGTACTAGTATTAACAGTAGTACTGTGGTTGTCCCGTAGATGCTGGAGAAGCAGGTGGAGGTGCGGCAGAAGGAGGTAGTGGAGCTGCAGACCCAGGTCAAGGCTCTGGGTCAGGAGGTGAAGGACACTGACGAGGTGGACGGGCGGAGGCAGCTGGTGGAGATGAAGTTCCAGGAGCTGCTGGATCCACTTCGCCACCGCAAGAACTTCCTGGTGGAGTCCAGAGAGGTTCACCAGTTCAACCGAGATGTGGAGGACGAGATTGTACGTACCCAGAGAGTCCAGAGTCTCGTGAAGTGGTCTCTTACCGTATAAATGTCTCTCTGTATTAAACCTGCAGAAGACTCAGGGTGTGTTTTGTGTTTTGTCTTCCAGTTGTGGGTCCAGGAGAGGATGGCCGTGGCCACGTCCTCGGACCACGGACACAACCTGCAGACGGTCCAGCTGCTCATCAAGAAGAACCAGGTGAGATGAACCGGAGATGGAGAGTCCTGTAGACCTGGATCAGGACATCATTTCTAGTCTCTGATCTCTGATAATGTTACATTGTAAACAACCAATCGGTGTTTAAATCAACAGGAGGAGAGCAAATTTCCCCCTGGGGATGAATAAAGTTTATATCTATCTATCTATCTATCTAGTAACGTTAGCAGCACCACTAACGGCTAACCAACGGAGGGTCACTTCAGTTACATTATGATGCCTTCAGGCTCTGCTCAGGTAAACTATAACGTTATCATGACTCTCTTCCTCCTCAGACCCTGCAGAAGGAGATCCAGGGTCATCAGCCTCGTATTGACGACATCCTGCAGCGCAGCCGGAGCCTCCTGGGGGACGTGATCCGGCAGCGTCTGGACGACCTGCAGGAGTTGTGGCGGCGGCTGACGGAGGAGGCGGAGCTTCGCCACGGCCGTCTGGAGGAGGCGCACAAGGCCCAGCAGTACTACTTCGACGCCGCTGAGGCCGAGGCCTGGATGAGCGAGCAGGAGCTGTACATGATGTCAGAGGAGAAGGCCAAGGTGGGGGGGTTCTAATAAATGTGATAAATACTGAACGGATAAAAATATGTACGATGTTGTAAACGTGTCGTCGTTCTCTCCAGGACGAGCTGAGTGCCGTCACCATGCAGAAGAAGCACCAGATTGTAGAGCAGGCGGTGGAGGACTACGCCGAGACCGTCCACCAGCTGTCCAAGACCAGCAGAGGACTGGTGGCCGACGGGCACCCGGAGAGGTGAGTTTTACTGCACCTGTGAGGACACCCAGATCAATTCATATGTTGTTCACCCCACGACCCTGGACCAAACACTGTCGTGTGTGTGTGTGTGTGTGTGTGTGTCAGTGAGCGAATCAGCATGCGGCAGTCTCAGGTAGATAAGCTGTACGCGGGCTTGAAGGACCTATCAGAGGAGAGGCGGGGCAAACTGGACGAGAGGCTCCGCCTCTTCCAGCTAAACCGGGAGGTGGACGACCTGGAGCAGTGGATTGCTGAGCGGGAGGTGGTGGCCGGGTCTCACGAGCTGGGACAGGACTACGAGCACGTTACAGTACGTTATAAATATACTAGTGCTGGCCAACGATTACAATTTTTTATCACGATTAATCGCATGATTTTTTTGCGATTAATCTCATTGTTATACGCAAAGTTCAATAATGAATTCAAAAGTAGTGTATTGTGCACTTTTATTTTAAAAGTACTGCTATATGAACAAAAGTGCAATAACATTTGGTTTGTAAACACTTTAAACAAATAAGGTTTAACAGCAGTATTCACTTTACACAGTAGCAGTTATAATACAGCTATTTATTTGATATTAGTATTTTGTTATTTAATTAATAAGTAGTATTGTTTAATAATTCTAGATGTTTGATATATTAAGATTGCGTTTTCTCTTTAATAGTAATTTGTTTAGTTATATTATTTTTTGTTGTTTGGGTAATTACTGTGAGCACCTGTGCTATATATATGAGTAGAAAGATAGGACCAGCATGCACCGGGGTGGGCTTATAGTTCTTACCAGCACAGGAGAGACAGCACGACAGGAGTTTTCTTTGTTCTTTTTGTTTGTTTGCTTGTTTTGTTTGCTTTACTAAATGAATAAGAAAATCGGAATCCTGCATGGACAATCTACTCTCTTCTGCCTGCGTAAAATACCGACCACGGTGCATCAGTGGCCTTTGATTATTGTTTGTTTTATTTTGATTTATTCGACAAATGGCCACTACAATGATTCTGATAATAGATATTCAGCCGGTGTTCACAACTTTATCTTCATGTGTGTAAGAGATGCAATTTAAATACACACCTTGAAAACTACAAACCTATCTACGTCATGTTTTTATGTTTGTTAAATTCTCAGTAGTGATAACTAAATGATATGATTATTATACATATTACAAACAAAACAACTTTAAAAACTCTAAAAAAATAATTTAAATGAATCATTTCTTGTTTTGGTATGTTGGTCAGACACATATTTAACGCTGATTACCGTAATATGTGTGGTATTTGTTCTAAATGTACGTTGGTACATAGAGGGTGATGAGAAGCTGTACATGGAGGGACTTAGGACCCAGGGGAATGTAGGTGAAGGAAACAGGAAGAGACGCCACACAAACAGCTGTTCAGCGCTCGCTGCCGGTTCTTGTGTTAAAAATGTCCGCTTAATAAAAAAAAAAAAACTGCGTTAACGCACGATAAAATAATTGTCGCCGTTAATTAATTAATGCGTTAACGCGTTAACTTGCCCAGTACTAATAAATATCTACAACCACCACCAAGACCTGAGTGTGTCTTTAGTCACCTGACCTCTGACCTCCTGTGCTCAGATGTTGCAGGAGCGTTTCCGTGAGTTTGCTCGGGACACCGGAAACATCGGTCAGGAGCGCGTGGACGCTGTCAACCGTCTGGCGGATGAGCTGATCAACGCCGGTCACGGCGACGCGGCGACGGTGGCGGAGTGGAAGGACGGGCTCAACGAGGCCTGGGCCGACCTGCTGGAGCTCATCGACACCCGGACGCAGATCCTCGCCGCTTCCTTTGAGCTCCACAAGTTCTACCACGACGGAAAGGAGATCCTGGGACGCATCATGGACAAGCAGAAGAAGCTGCCGGAGGAGGTCGGCCGCGACCAGAACACGGTGGAGACGCTCCAGAGGATGCACACCACCTTCGAACACGACATCCAGGCCCTGGGAACACAGGTCGGTCGCACCTACCTGGCTTTATAGGGACACAGTGGTTTATAGAGACGCAGTGTGTTTATAGAGACGCAGTGAGTTTATAGAGACGCAGTGAGTTTATAGAGACGCAGTGTGTTTATAGAGACGCAGTGAGTTTATAGAGACGCAGTGTGTTTATAGAGACGCAGTGTGTTTATAGAGACGCAGTGTGTTTATAGAGACGCAGTGTGTTTATAGAGACGCAGTGTGTTTATGGAGACGCAGTGTGTTTATGGAGACGCAGTGTGTTTATGGAGACGCAGTGTGTTTATGGAGACGCAGTGAGTTTATAGAGACGCAGTGTGTTTATGGAGACGCAGTGTGTTTATAGAGACGCAGTGAGTTTATGGAGACGCAGTGTGTTTATGGAGACGCAGTGAGTTTATAGAGACGCAGTGTGTTTATAGAGACGCAGTGAGTTTATAGAGACGCAGTGAGTTTATAGAGACGCAGTGAGTTTATAGAGACGCAGTGAGTTTATAGAGACGCAGTGTGTTTATGGAGACGCAGTGAGTTTATGGAGACGCAGTGTGTTTATAGAGACGCAGTGAGTTTATAGAGACGCAGTGAGTTTATAGAGACGCAGTGAGTTTATAGAGACGCAGTGAGTTTATAGAGACGCAGTGTGTTTATAGAGACGCAGTGAGTTTATAGAGACGCAGTGAGTTTATGGAGACGCAGTGAGTTTATGGAGACGCAGTGAGTTTATGGAGACGCAGTGAGTTTATGGAGACGCAGTGAGTTTATGGAGACGCAGTGAGTTTATGGAGACGCAGTGAGTTTATGGAGACGCAGTGTGTTTATGGAGACGCAGTGTGTTTATGGAGACGCAGTGAGTTTATGGAGACGCAGTGAGTTTATAGAGACGCAGTGTGTTTATGGAGACGCAGTGAGTTTATAGAGACGCAGTGTGTTTATGGAGACGCAGTGAGTTTATGGAGACGCAGTGAGTTTATGGAGACGCAGTGAGTTTATGGAGACGCAGTGAGTTTATGGAGACGCAGTGAGTTTATGGAGACGCAGTGAGTTTATGGAGACGCAGTGTGTTTATGGAGACGCAGTGAGTTTATGGAGACGCAGTGAGTTTATAGAGACGCAGTGAGTTTATGGAGACGCAGTGTGTTTATGGAGACGCAGTGAGTTTATGGAGACGCAGTGAGTTTATGGAGACGCAGTGAGTTTATGGAGACGCAGTGTGTTTATGGAGACGCAGTGAGTTTATGGAGACGCAGTGTGTTTATGGAGACGCAGTGAGTTTATGGAGACGCAGTGTGTTTATGGAGACGCAGTGTGTTTATAGAGACGCAGTGAGTTTATGGAGACGCAGTGAGTTTATGGAGACGCAGTGAGTTTATGGAGACGCAGTGTGTTTATGGAGACGCAGTGTGTTTATGGAGACGCAGTGTGTTTATGGAGACGCAGTGTGTTTATGGAGACGCAGTGTGTTTATAGAGACGCAGTGTGTTTATAGAGACGCAGTGTGTTTATAGAGACGCAGTGTGTTTATGGAGACGCAGTGTGTTTATGGAGACGCAGTGAGTTTATGGAGACGCAGTGAGTTTATGGAGACGCAGTGTGTTTATGGAGACGCAGTGTGTTTATGGAGACGCAGTGTGTTTATGGAGACGCAGTGTGTTTATAGAGACGCAGTGTGTTTATAGAGACGCAGTGTGTTTATAGAGACGCAGTGTGTTTATAGGGACGCAGTGAGTTTATAGAGACGCAGTGAGTTTATAGAGACGCAGTGAGTTTATAGAGACGCAGTGAGTTTATGGAGACGCAGTGTGTTTATGGAGACGCAGTGAGTTTATGGAGACGCAGTGAGTTTATGGAGACGCAGTGAGTTTATAGAGACGCAGTGTGTTTATAGAGACGCAGTGTGTTTATGGAGACGCAGTGTGTTTATGGAGACGCAGTGTGTTTATGGAGACGCAGTGAGTTTATGGAGACGCAGTGTGTTTATAGAGACGCAGTGAGTTTATGGAGACGCAGTGTGTTTATGGAGACGCAGTGTGTTTATGGAGACGCAGTGTGTTTATGGAGACGCAGTGAGTTTATGGAGACGCAGTGTGTTTATGGAGACGCAGTGTGTTTATGGAGACGCAGTGAGTTTATGGAGACGCAGTGTGTTTATAGAGACGCAGTGAGTTTATAGAGACGCAGTGAGTTTATAGAGACGCAGTGTGTTTATGGAGACGCAGTGAGTTTATAGAGACGCAGTGTGTTTATAGAGACGCAGTGAGTTTATAGAGACGCAGTGAGTTTATAGAGACGCAGTGAGTTTATAGAGACGCAGTGAGTTTATAGAGACGCAGTGAGTTTATAGAGACGCAGTGTGTTTATGGAGACGCAGTGAGTTTATAGAGACGCAGTGTGTTTATGGAGACGCAGTGAGTTTATGGAGACGCAGTGTGTTTATGGAGACGCAGTGAGTTTATAGAGACGCAGTGAGTTTATAGAGACGCAGTGAGTTTATGGAGACGCAGTGAGTTTATGGAGACGCAGTGTGTTTATGGAGACGCAGTGTGTTTATGGAGACGCAGTGTGTTTATGGAGACGCAGTGTGTTTATGGAGACGCAGTGTGTTTATGGAGACGCAGTGTGTTTATGGAGACGCAGTGTGTTTATAGGGACGCAGTGAGTTTATGGAGACACAGTGAGTTTATAGAGACGCAGTGTGTTTATGGAGACGCAGTGTGTTTATGGAGACGCAGTGTGTTTATGGAGACGCAGTGTGTTTATAGGGACGCAGTGTGTTTATGGAGACGCAGTGTGTTTATAGAGACGCAGTGAGTTTATAGAGACGCAGTGTGTTTATGGAGACGCAGTGTGTTTATGGAGACGCAGTGTGTTTATGGAGACGCAGTGTGTTTATAGGGACGCAGTGAGTTTATGGAGACACAATAGGTTTTTAAACGTGACCCCAGTCGGTCCATTCAGTCATACCTGTTTGACCGTTTTACCCCGTGTGCAGGTGAGGCAGCTGCAGGAGGACGCGGTGCGCCTCCAGTCGGCGTACGCCGGAGACAAAGCCGACGACATCCAGCGTAGAGAGAGCGAGGTGCTGGAGGCCTGGAGGAGTCTGCTGGAGGCCTGTGACGGACGCAGGCTTCGCCTCCTCGACACCGGGGACAAGTTCAGGTTCTTCAGTTTGGTCCGAGACCTCCTGCTGTGGATGGACGACGTGATCCGGCTCATCGAGAACCAGGAGAACCCCAGGTAGGCCCTCCTCACCTCCTCCTCTGTGTTGTTCTGTGTTCAGCTCCATCGTTGGATGGAGCTGTTCACCTCTTTCTCCTCTCATCCTCCTCACCTTCTCTTCCTCCACCTCCTGTGTGTCATTCTGTGTTCGTCTCCTCCTCCTACTCCTCTCCTCCTCCTCACCTCCTCCTGTGTGTCATTCTGTGTTCACCTCCTCTCCTCTTCCTCACCTCCTCTCCTCACCTCTTCCTACTCCTCTCCTCACCTCCTCTCCTCTCCTCCTCCTCACCTCCTACTCCTCTCCTCCTCCACCTCACCTCCTCCTGTGTGTCGTTCTGTGTTCACCTCCTCTCCTCTCCTCACCTCCTCCTCCTCCTACTCCTCTCCTCCTCCACCTCACCTCCTCCTGTGTGTCGTTCTGTGTTCACCTCCTCTCCTCTCCTCCTCCTCACCTCCTACTCCTCTCCTCCTCCACCTCACCTCCTCCTGTGTGTCGTTCTGTGTTCAGAGACGTGTCGTCGGTGGAGCTCCTGATGAACAACCATCAGGGAATTAAGGCCGAGATCGACGCACGAAACGACAGCTTCACCTCCTGCATCGAGCTGGGGAAGAGCCTGCTGGCCAGGAAACACTACGCTTCAGAGGAGGTGAGGAGGAGGAGCAGAGGAGGAGGTGAGGTGAGGAGGAAGAGAGGAGGTGGTGAGGAGAGGCGGTAGTGGAGAGGAGAAGGTGGTGAGGTGGAGGAGGAACAGGTGAGAACAGGTGTGAACTGGTAGAATAGGTGCTAACAGGTGTTGGTGTTTTTTCAGATCAAAGACAAGCTGCTGCAGCTGACGGACAAGAGGAAAGAGATGATTGACAAGTGGGAGGACCGGTGGGAGTGGCTACGACTCAGTAAGATTCACATGTTCATCATGAAGCATGAATACTGTCAGAGGTCACAGCTGACTGGACGCTGCAGCGATCGCTGATGAGTCATCAACGACGATGACTCATCAGCAATGAAGACTCCTCAGGCTCTCACTGTCCTTTTGATGAAGAGCTGACTGAGCTTCTTCTTCTTCTCTTCCCCCCCCTCTTACAGTCCTGGAGGTGCACCAGTTCTCCCGTGATGCCGGTGTAGCCGAGTCCTGGTTGCTGGGTCAGGAGCCGTACCTGTCCAGTAGAGAGATGGGTCAGAGTGTGGACGAGGTGGAGAAGCTCATCAAACGTCACGAGGCCTTCGAGAAGTCCGCCGCCACCTGGGAGGAGCGCTTCTCTGCTCTGGAGAGGCTGACTACGGTGAGCAGGAGGGGTTAAATCATGGTGTTTTTGCTCAAGGGCACTTTGGCAGAGCTCCAGAGGGCCAACCGGCACCTCTCCAGCTACCAGTCGACACTCCGTACTCCATCCATGTGGGGACTTGAACCGGCGACCCTCTGGGTCTGAGCTCCCACAGACTCCTCTTTCTACGTGTCGCTGTGATGTCAGAGGTCCCTCCAGCCAATCACAGCTGTCCGTTTGTCTGTCTGTCTTCCAGCTGGAGCTGCTGGAGGTGAGGAGGCTGCAGGAGGAAGAGGAGAGGATGAGGAGGCCACCGTCTCCAGAGCCGGTCGTGGTTCACGAGGAGGAGGCTCATCAGCAGAGGTGAGAGTTCACTCGTTCACTTGTTCACGCACTCATTCACTCACTCACTCACTCACTAACTGCTGTGTTTCTGTGTCCTCAGCGGACTCGTCACTCAGAATGGACTCCCTTCAGACCAGGACTCTCCTCGGGTCAGTGCTCAATGTTTAATGAGCCTCACTTCTGTGTGTGGTAGTGGTACAGATAGCGGTTTTGTTGATACCTGTCCCTGTGTGGTTCCGTCTCAGGACGGTGTGGACGGTGGAGATCTGGTGAACGGTGTTTGTGAACCGAGCCCCGGCGCGTCTCCGACCTCCGGCAGGAAGAGTAAGACCAGCCAGTCGTCCACGCTGACCTCCAGGAACCAGGACTCAGGCTCGCAGCTGGAGGGACTCCTGCACCGCAAACACGAGTGGGAGGCTCCCAACAAGAAGGCCTCCAACAGGTGACCCCCCCACAGACGTCTCACTCCGCCCCATGAACCCCTTCACTCCCTGAACTCTCTGAGCCCCCTGAACCTCTGAACCCCCTCTGCTCTGTGATTGACAGGTCGTGGCACAACGTGTATTGCGTCATCAACAACCAGGAAGTGGGTTTCTACAAAGACAGCAAGGCGGCGGCTCAGGGAGTCCACTACCACAACCAGGTCCCTGTGAGCCTGAAGGAGGCCATCTGTGACGTGGCCTCGGACTACAAGAAGAAGAAACACGTGTTCAAACTCCGGTAACGAGCCTCTGGTCTCTCATCACACTCTTCATCACACTCTTCATCAGCTGCTCTTCATCAGCTGCTCTTCATCACACTCTTCATTAGCTGCTCTTCATCACACTCTTCATTAGCTGCTCTTCATCACACTCTTCATTAGCTGCTCTTCATCACACTCTTCATTAGCTGCTCTTCATCACACTCTTCATTAGCTGCTCTTCATCACACTCTTCATCAGCTGCTCTTCATCACACTCTTCATTAGCTGCTCTTCATCACACTCTTCATCAGCTGCTCTTCATCACACTCTTCATTAGCTGCTCTTCATCACACTCTTCCTCTTCATCAGCTGCTCTTCATCACACTCTTCATCCGCTGCTTTTCATCACACTCTTCCTCACACTCTTCATCACACTCTTCCTCTTTGTTTCAGAGTCACGGATGGAAACGAGTTTCTGTTTCAAGCCAAAGATGAAGTGAGTAAAAGTACTAATACCACTATGTAGAAGTACAAGGAATACGAGTAAAAGTACTAATACCACTATGTAGAAGTACAAGGAATACGAGTAAAAGTACTAATACCACTATGTAGAAGTACAAGGAATACGAGTAAAAGTCCTGCATTCAAAACTTGACTTAAGTAAAAGTACAACTAGTTGAAAGTACTTGTGTGTCACCCCCTGCAGGAGGAGATGAGCACCTGGATCCAGGCCGTCCTGAACGCCGGTGGTGACCACTCCTCCTCCGAGGTGCAGGGAGGTGGGGGGGGCAGCCCCGGCACGCCGCCGAACACCGGCCGCGCTCAGACGCTGCCGACCGAGTCGAGTCCCGGCAGGAGAGAGAAGGACAAAGAGAAGGACAAAGAGAAACGATTCAGTCTGTTCAGCAAGAAGAAACAGTAGAGAATCAAACCCGCGGGCTCTTTTGGTGAAACCCGCTTTCAGTGGAATCCCGACGCTGATGTCACCGCTGAACATCCAATGACGGAGGTTTTTACAGCCGTCAAAGTTTCACCAAAGTGCGATGTTGGGGTTGTTTATTTGTGTTTTTATATATTTCTGGTGTGATTCTCTTCCGTCGGTTTTCAGACGTCGTGGCGTTAACGGCGGTTTCTATTTACACATTGTGATGTAACTGTTGTTGTTGACATCGGTAAACAACAACAACAAACAGCGGATTAAATCCGACGCATCTACAGAAAGATTCTCTTGCTCTGTTTTTTTTGAGGATTCGCCCGTTTGCAGATGATTAACCGCCGTTTCTTCACAACATCTGAACCGACTTTAGTGACGTCAGCAGGAACACTTTCCTTTGTTTGGTTTTTAGTTGAAGTTATTTTTGTACTTTTGAGATTGTTTTGACACAAGTTATGTCTTCAGTTCTGAGACGACGTCCTCAGAGACGACCTCGCCGTTGAGAAATTTGACCAATAGTGCATTTTGTTTTATTGTTTTTTCACTCAGTGATTTTCTTTTTTTGGTCTTAAAATCATCCAATCACCTGGAAGGTGCTCAGGGTCCTGGAGGATCCTCAGGGTCCTGGAGGATCCTCAGGGTCCTGGAGGGTTCTCAGGGTCCTGGAGGGTCCTCAGGATCCTGGAGGTCTTTTTGGTCTTAAAACCCTCCGATCACCGTGGAGGAGGAGTCTCGAAGGAAAAAATGTCCACCTGCATGCTTCATCAGGCCTGAAAACACTCACCTGAATCTAAAAGTCTTCTTCTTTGGTTCTGACCCGGTTCAGATGTAAACCCTTAAAGCTCAATGTTAGCCGGTTTAATCGTAGACGGACAGAAGAAGCTTCACTCGCTTATCGTTGGCTCTTTTCTGCTCTTTGTATCTTATCGTACCCAACATGTGTGGAAGTTAACGGCATCTTTACTGCACAATCAGAACTACATCTATATGAATGAAGAAGAAGAATATCAGAACTACAGCTATAGGAATGAAGAAGAAGAATATCAGAACTACATCTATAGGAATGAAGAAGAATATCAGAACTACATCTATAGGAATGAAGAAGAAGAATATCAGAACTACATCTATAGGAATGAAGAAGAAGAATATTTAAACCGACCGTAGACCATAACGGCTTTTCTCATGTATGAAACTGCACCTGTAGACTTTAAAAGCTTCTCTCTCTCTGTCAATATGTGTGATGTCATTAAAGCTTTTAAACTTTAAGCTTCCTGTTGTTTCATTATTAATTAATTTATTCGTCCATTCAGAATCTGGAATTTTATCCAAAGTATAAAGATCTTTAGTTTATGATCACAGAAGACAAAGAAACCGGAACCAGAAACTGGGCCCACAGGGTACGGGAGGGTTCTCAGGGTCCTGTAGGGTCCTCAGGGTACGGGAGGATTGTCAGGGTCTTGGAGGGTCCTCAGGGTCCACAGGGTACGGGTGGGTCCTCGGGTCCTCTGATATGTAGTGGAGAAGTAAAAAGTACACTGAAGTTGTACTAATATACAGTAGTCTACTTGAGTACTTGGATACTTTCCTGTATTCATATTTAGTCAGTAATGATAATATTAATAACATATTATAAAGTGATCCGAGTGTGCTTCTCTACAGCTCGTTAGAACACTACACTTCCCATCATGCACCGCGGGCTTCTGAGTCTGATCATCGTGAAGACCCTAAAGCTGCACCTGACCTGATGCTCTGCTAGAGGCAGGAAGCTCGCGGAGGTTAGTGTGAAGTAGACCGGAAACAGGTTTATTGGGCTTCAAAAATAAAAGTCATTTAAAAAAAGAAACTACTCCATGTCGTAAATTCCAACAAAATACATACATGAGTAATTTAAAAATCAAAACCATAAACACGGTCGTTTACTAAACATCCAAACGATGAGACTGGAGACTGAAAATGTAAGTAGAACGAACACATTTTGTCACTATAAAATATAAATAACGTCAATAACCAGCTATATTTTCCTCTACAGATACTTTTATTGTTAAAAAGTTAAATAATCTAGTTTCATTATTATTGTCGATCTGATATTCAAGTTTTTATTACTAAAAAATCTGCTTTTTAACCCAAAACGCTGCCAGTGAGTGCTTTATTCTGAAAGTCCCAACAGGAAGTCTCGATGTGTATCGTTCCGGTCTTGACTTCCGTCGGTGATCCTTGGTTCTCCCGTTAATATCCCGACTTTCCGTCATCATATTTTGATGATTTTCCGGAGCTCCGTCTGAGTCGCGGAGCTGCTGCGGGTCTCCGCCGGGTTCAAGCGTGTTCTCCGGCCTAAAGGAGTCTCTCCTCCGGCCTCCAGGAGCAGCAGAGTTTGGTGTGGGATGCGGACCGACGGAGATAAACCGTAACACCGTTAATCTCCGGATCTTTAGCCGCAAACAGCGAACCAGACGGCGGCGTTTCACACGGTTCGTTTAGTGGAACGAACGTTAAAATTAACGGTTGTTTTTACCGCGATAGGAGCTCGTGCTGATGGTGTTTACCGGACATTATATATTGTATATTATATACATTATATATATATAATATTTATTATACACCGTTACCGTCATTTCTCGAGTAACCTTCAGACATCGTTCTGGTAATGTTCCGGAACACGTGTTCCTGTCAGTTCTGGTCTCATTTAAAGAACCCTTTAGAACCCGTTAATATTATTCATTCATCCACAAACATGAGCAACTATTTATTTTATTATTCTTGTAGTTTTAAATTTTTAGGTTAGAAATGTTCCTTTGAAAACCAAACAGCAGTGATTCTATATATTTTACTTATTTTAAAATATTTTTTTATATTAAAACATCCTGAGAACGTTTCTCTTAATTCATTCAGTCATAAGTTAAAATATTAAAATCAGAATCCTAAAGTGGAGCGATGAGTCGCTTTAAACTGTGACATCATCTGTCTGTCTACGACATCATCGTTATGACGTCATCAATGTACATTTAAACCTGAGTTTATTATTTTATCTGGAAAACGATCAAATCTTCTTTTTGACGATGGAGCGGTCATGAGACGTTGCTAACATGAGTTAGCGGCGGCGAGGCTGCAGCTTGGCATTATGGGAAGTGTAGTTTGAACCCGGTGGATCTTTAAACGTGGACTTTTCAGATGTCTGATAAGACGGCGCCGCGCTGCCAGCTGAGGCTGGAGTGGATCCACGGCTACAGAGGACACCAGTGTCGTAACAACCTGTACTACACCGCCGGGAAGGAGGTGCTGTACTTCGTGGCCGGAGTGGGCGTGGTCTACAACACCCGGGAACACACCCAGAAGTTCTACCTGGGACACAACGATGACATCATCAGGTGAGGGGGAAATACATTTCTAATGAAGAGTGGAGGTTGTGGTTTTAGACCTATCCATTAATTTATATATCTATCAGTGATTAGACCTATCCATTCATTTACATATCTATCAGTGATTAGACCTATCCATTAATTTATATATCTATCAGTGATTAGACCTATCCATTCATTTATATATCTATCAGTGATTAGACCTATCCATTCATTTATATATCTATCAGTGATTAGACCTATCCATTCATTTACATATCTATCAGTGATTAGACCTATCCATTAATTTACATATCTATCAGTGATTAGACCTATCCATTAATTTACATATCTATCAGTGATTAGACCTATCCAATCATTTACATATCTATCAGTGATTAGACCTATCCATTCATTTATATATCTATCAGTGATTAGACCTATCCATTCATTTACATATCTATCAGTGATTAGACCTATCCATTCATTTACATATCTATCAGTGATTAGACCTATCCATTCATTTACATATCTATCAGTGATTAGACCTATCCATTCATTTACATATCTATCAGTGATTAGACCTATCCATTCATTTATATATCTATCAGTGATTAGACCTATCCATTCATTTATATATCTATCAGTGATTAGACCTATCCATTCATTTATATATCTATCAGTGATTAGACCTATCCATTCATTTATATATCTATCAGTGATTAGACCTATCCATTCATTTACATATCTATCAGTGATTAGACCTATCCATTCATTTATATATCTATCAGTGATTAGACCTATCCATTCATTTACATATCTATCAGTGATTAGACCTATCCATTCATTTATATATCTATCAGTGATTAGACCTATCCATTCATTTATATATCTATCAGTGATTAGACCTATCCATTCATTTATATATCTATCAGTGATTAGACCTATCCATTCATTTACATATCTATCAGTGATTAGACCTATCCATTAATTTATATATCTATCAGTGATTAGACCTATCCATTCATTTACATATCTATCAGTGATTAGACCTATCCATTCATTTATATATCTATCAGTGATTAGACCTATCCATTAATTTATATATCTATCAGTGATTAGACCTATCCATTCATTTATATATCTATCAGTGATTAGACCTATCCATTCATTTACATATCTATCAGTGATTAGACCTATCCATTCATTCCTCCTCCTCTTGTTAAAAACTCAGTGAAACATGAACCATATTGATATCATTCAGACTGACTTCCACTTCCTGAGGATTTCATTATCTCTGATGTCATGGCTGAATTATGAGACGATGGACACAGATGTTATAGTTGTTTAGGCTCTTATTGTTGTTGTGAGTCTCATTACGCATCTCCATGTGGTTTTATGTGTCTTTGTAGTCACTTTGTGTCTCTTTGTAGTTGCTTTGTGTCTCTTTGTAGTCACTTTGTGTCTCTTTGTAGTCGCTTTGTGTCTCTGTGTCACTTTGTAGTTGCTTTGTGTCTCTTTGTCGTCTTTTTGTGTCTTTTTGTAATCACTTTGTATTTGTGTAGTCTAACTTTGTGTCTTTGTAGTCACTTTGTGTGTCTTTGTAGTCGCTGTGTGTCTGTGTAGTTGCTTTTTCTCTCTTTGTAGTCACATTGTCTCTTTTTCTCTCTTTGTAGGCACTTTGTGTCTCTTTGTAGTCACATTGTCTCTTTTTCTCTCTTTGTAGTCACTTTGTCTCTTTTTCTCTCTTTGTAGTCACTTTGTGTCTCTTTGTAGTCACATTGTCTCTTTTTTCTCTTTGTAGTCACTTCTCTCTTTGTAGTCACTTTGTGTCTCTTTTTCTCTCTTTGTAGTCACATTGTCTCTTTTTCTCTCTTTGTAGTCACTTTGTCTCTTTTTCTCTCTTTGTAGTCACTTTGTGTCTCTTTGTAGTCACATTGTCTCTTTTTCTCTCTTTGTAGTCACTTTGTGTCTCTTTGTAGTCACATTGTCTCTTTTTCTCTCTTTGTAGTCACTTTGTGTATTTTCTTAGTCACATTGTCTTTTTCTCTCTTTGTAGTCACTTTGTGTCTCTTTGTAGTCACATTGTCTCTTTTTCTCTCTTTGTAGTCACTTTGTGTCTCTTTGTAGTCACATTGTCTCTTTTTCTCTCTTTGTAGTCACTTTGTGTCTCTTTGTAGTCACATTGTCTTTTTCTCTCTTTGTAGTCACTTTGTGTCTCTTTGTAGTCACATTGTCTCTTTTTCTCTCTTTGTAGTCACTTTGTCTCTTTTTCTCTCTTTGTAGTCACTTTGTCTCTTTTTCTCTCTTTGTAGTCACATTGTCTCCTTTTCTCTCTTTGTAGTCACTTTGTCTCTTTTTCTCTCTTTGTAGTCACATTGTCTCTTTTTCTCTCTTTGTAGTCACTTTGTCTCTTTTTCTCTCTTTGTAGTCACTTTGTGTCTCTTTGTAGTCACATTGTCTCTTTTTCTCTCTTTGTAGTCACTTTGTCTCTTTGTAGTCACATTGTATTTTTCTCTCTTTGTAGTCACTTTGTGTCTCTTTGTAGTCACATTGTCTTTTTCTCTCTTTGTAGTCACTTTGTGTATTTTCTTAGTCACATTGTCTTTTTCTCTCTTTGTAGTCACTTTGTGTCTCTTTGTAGTCACATTGTCTTTTTCTCTCTTTGTAGTCACTTTGTGTATTTTCTTAGTCACATTGTCTTTTTCTCTCTTTGTAGTCACTTTGTGTCTCTTTGTAGTCACATTGTCTTTTTCTCTCTTTGTAGTCACTTTGTGTCTCTTTGTAGTCACATTGTCTCTTTTTCTCTCTTTGTACTCACTTTGTGTCTCTTTGTAGTCACTTTGTGTCTCTTTGTAGTCACATTGTCTTTTTCTCTCTTTGTAGTCACTTTGTGTCTCTTTGTAGTCACATTGTCTTTTTCTCTCTTTGTAGTCACTTTGTGTCTCTTTGTAGTCACTTTGTCTCTTTTTCTCTCTTTGTAGTCACTTTGTGTCTCTTTGTAGTCACATTGTCTTTTTCTCTCTTTGTAGTCACTTTGTGTCTCTTTGTAGTCACTTTGTGTCTCTTTGTAGTCACATTGTCTTTTTCTCTCTTTGTAGTCACTTTGTGTCTTTTCTTAGTCACTTTTCTTCTCTTTGTAGTTGTTTCATGTTCCTTTGTGGTAATTTTGAGTCTCATCCTGGTTGGTAGGCAGCTCTTCGATTGACATTTAGTAGGAGAAGGCCCAGGGGCCCCTGATACTTTAGGCCCCTGGGCCTCTGTCTGTTAGGCAGGTTTGTAGAGTTTGTTGTAAAGAGACAAGAAACCTTGTTGTCCTCCTTGTTTACCAGGAAAGTTGCCCTTTTCTGTTGGTAAGCATATTTTTGTGGGTGGAGGGAAGATGTCGGCAGAACGTTGTCTCACTCTCTCTGTCTGTCTGTCTGTCTGTCTGTCTGTCTGTCTGTCTGTCTCTCTCTCAGTCTAGCGATCCATCCAGATAAGGTCCAGGTGGCAACGGGTCAGGTGGGTAAAGACCCGTTCATCTGTATCTGGGACACCTACTCCATGCAGACCGTGTCCATCCTGAGGGACGTCCACACACACGGAGTCGCCTGTTTGGCCTTCGACTCTGACGGACAGGTCAGACCACCCCCCCCCCTCACGATGACGTCACTGACCACATTGACATGCACCAAATATTCTGGTTTTTGGCCTTTTTCCAAGAAAAGACAACATTCCTAATGATCTGTTTAGACTAATATTCCTGTTTACATGCAGCCATTTATATTCTGATTAACGTAAAACGACTTCAGCTTCCTCATCTTCATCACCAGTCAATCCTTCTGTGTTTGACGGGTCGATGTCCTAACACGTCGTTCATCACGTCTAAATATGTTAAAGTGGAACATGAGGAGCTAAAATCATTTTATTTAAAGTGTTCCAGAGGTGGAGGACTTGTTGGACCGTGTGAACTCAGCCTCCCTCTTTCATTCCTTCAGACACCTTCTCTAAAAGTTTTATATATTTATATATATATATATATATATATATATATATATATATATATATATATATTAGGGGTGTAACAGTTCACAACTGTTCTGGTGAGACTCTCAAGGGGGCGTGTCTGATTTGATTCTCTGTTTGGTCTTTTGTTTTCTTTTACAAAGCAGGAATTATGGTCTGGAGCAATGTGCTGGTGAAGGAGTAGTGTCACGGGGCTCAATAGCATGAAGCATGTTGGTACAGCCTGGTTCATCACTCCAGAGTAGAGATATACCTTTAGTCCTGTTTGAATCAGGAGGGAGATACCCAAACGCTGAGGGAGAGTTTGTAACCAATATCACATGACTCTTCACTACACTGGGCGTGATGGTGCCGGTGGTAGATTGGTTGCTTAGTTTAAACAATACGACAGAGTAATAAAGTCTTTAATAATGAAAGGTGGTGTTTGATACTGAAGATCTTCTCTAAAATCTTCCTCTATGAACTCAAACAGACAGTTCATGGAAAGTTTTAGTAGTTTTATTTTTCAGACTTAGTTACAGTGCTGGGGTCTTGCTCTATCTCTCTCTCTCTCTCATCATATTTACATTAATATTAACACATACAAGTTTACTAGATTATGATCATAAATGTGGTGAACACTCGTCTCTCACTCGTTCCCTCGGTGTCGTTGTTGTTCTCTCTCGTAGCTCTGCTGGAGGCTGAAGTCTGTCGTACTGGAGAGCAATCCATGTTTTGTTCCTTTATAGTTTATGTGTTAACTTGTTGTACATAGTTGTACAGAACAAAATAAACAATAATAAGAAAAGCAAAGTCCTCCGTTTTGTGTCCGTCCTCCCTAAAGCCGCTAACCGTGACTTCAGACGTCCTCCGTAGGTCTGATACCTCCGCTGGACACGCTGCTCACTGATCGCTCCAATAACAGCTGCTTCCTCCGTAATAATGCAGACTTTAACTGAACAACAGCTGCTAGTAAAGACAACACGGTCAACAACGCCTGTCATCAGTTGTTCATGTTGAATTAACCTGGTAGTCGATCGGTAATCAAGACTGTTGTTGTTTGTGAACATCCGTGAACGGTCACGTGATAGGAGCGTGGCGAATCAGGGAAGGACAGCACGGTACGTCGGGTGGGTTGCCATGTTTGAGCCCAGAGGCTCCACCAATTTCAGCTATATTTTATATTTCAAAAGCAATTTAATATTATTGTATTGTTCGGTTCGTCATGCGTACCGAACCGTGAGCCCCGTACCGAACGGTTCAATACGAATACGTGTATCGTTACACCCCTACTGTTTATATATATGTGTGTGTGTGTGTGTGTGTGTGTGTGTGTGTGTGTGTGTGTATATATATATATATATATATATATATATATATATATATATATATATATATATATATATATATATATACTCTAAATCCTCAATAGATTATTTGATATATTGGGAACACTTGAGGACCCAGGATGCTGCCTTGAGGAACTCCAATATATATATAACAACACTATATTCTCACTTAGTGTGGTGTGCAGAGCTACATGTTGTAAAACCAAATGCATCGTACTCAACTCTGATGTGTTTGTTTCTTGTTTCTGTTTTTAGCGGATCGTGTCTGTTGGTCTGGACGCTAAGAACACGTTGTGTGTCTGGGATTGGAGGAGAGGACGAGTCCTCGCCATGGCAACCGGACACTCGGACCGAGTATGACTCTTTCATTCGTTCACACTGATTCTATTCTCAGCCGCTTGTAGCTGAAACACAACAAACACACACACACCTTCTGGAATAGTCTTTCTTTTCCCCCCTATGTATCCTCTGAGGAACCTGGTAACTCTGGTAACTAGTAACTCTGGTAACTAGTAACACTAGTACTTCTGGTAACTAGTAACTCTATTAACTCTAGAAACTCTGTTAACTCTATTAACTCTAGAAACTCTATTAACTCTAGAAACTCTGTTAACTCTAGTAACTCTATTAACTCTAGAAACTCTGTTAACTCTAGAAACTCTAGAAACTCTATTAACTCTAGAAACTCTTAACTCTAGTAACTCTAGAAACTCTGTTAACTCTATTAACTCTATTAACTCTAGAAACTCTAGAAACTCTGTTAACTCTGTTAACTCTGTTAACTCTAGTAACTCTATTAACTCTAGAAACTCTTAACTCTAGTAACTCTAGAAACTCTGTTAACTCTATTAACTCTATTAACTCTAGAAACTCTAGAAACTCTAGAAACTCTGTTAACTCTGTTAACTCTGTTAACTCTAGAAACTCTGTTAACTCTGTTAACTCTGTTAACTCTGTTAACTCTAGAAACTCTATTAACTCTAGTAACTCTAGTAACTATAGTAACTATATTAACTCTAGTAACTCTAGTAACTCTAGAAACTCTGTTAACTCTATTAACTCTATTAACTCTAGTAACTCTATTAACTCTATTAACTCTAGAAACTCTAGTAACTCTATTAACTCTATTAACTCTAGTAACTCTATTAACTCTATTAACTCTAGAAACTCTAGAAACTCTATTTGGGTCCCAAATTTGGGACCCAAATAGGGTGTCGCATATATCGTCGAAAAAGCGTACATAGCAAGAGCAAAAAAAAAAAAGTATAAATGTTAAATATCAAATTAAACAGCAACATCTGAGCAACACTACTATCTAAGTCATTTTTTACACACTCCAAGCACAACTATAGACAACCACTATAAAAAACTACAATATGTACCGAAATATCACCAATTTCTCACCATGATTCGGCGATCTATGGACCCCGCTTCGACTTTTCCATCACGAAGCTAACCGCTACACGGCAAAGCCATGCATCAATTAGCATTAGCATTCCACCCCGAAGCCGGGGATACATTCCATATTTCTCTCGGTCAAAGCATTCAAACGTTACAGCCAACAAACCGCTCAAAGCCACACAGCCAAACTGAGAAGAATCTGAACCGCATCATAACTTTAGGTGCTTTTCTGGGCAAAAACGCTGGAAAGTGGCGATAATCCATTCGTAACATGTGCTCTTCTACTCATTCTCTCTCTTTCTGAGTTAAAATGGACGTCCTACGTGAATATAGGACAAGATGGTGGTCATTTTCCCGTTCGACGAATCATTTTACGCTCGGGGGTTGACCGGCGCGTTTTGGGATTTTTAGTGGCTAAAAGTTCTGTCAATCACCTCAAGAAACTCCCTGTTGCATTTGTCTCATTCACCCGGTTCGAACAAGTGGTCACATGCCGAAATCCGCCCACCATAGGTTTATACAGGGCTCCATACACTCAGATAGAGACGAGAGAATTTCATGGAGGAGATGTCAAAACACCCCAGAGAGGTCAAAAATTGCTCAAAATGGCTCAGAATTATGCCAAACTGCTGTATGATGTTGTCATTGACCAATATTAGTGATAAACAAGTGAAATATATAGTTATATAGTATATAAAAGTACAATGGAACATATGTTGCAGCTGCATCTAGAAACTCTATTAACTCTAGAAACTCTGTTAACTCTGTTAACTCTGTTAACTCTAGTAACTCTAGTAACTCTAGTAACTCTATTAACTCTGTTAACTCTAGTAACTTTATTAACTCTGTTAACTCTAGTAACTCTATTAACTCTGTTAACTCTGTTAACTCTAGTAACTTTATTAACTCTGTTAACTCTAGTAACTCTATTAACTCTTTGTTAACTAGTAACTCTATTAACTCTAGAAACTCTATTAACTCTGTTAACTCTAGTAACTCTAGAAACTCTGTTAACTCTAGTAACTCTAGAAACTGTTAACTCTGTTAACTCTAGTAACTCTAGTAACTCTAGTTTTGAAAGGTGCTATACGAATTAAGTTTACTTTCATTCCTGCAGATCTTTGATGTGGCCTGGGATCCATTTCAGTCCAGCCGTCTGGTGAGCTGTGGAGTCAAACACATCAAGGTGAGACAGAGACTCAGTTTGCTGCATCATTTTGAATCAATTTAATCATTTAGCACTTGATGAGTTGTTTGGTTTTTAACAAGGTCATTTGTTTTTAGTTCTGGACTCTGTGTGGGAACGCTCTGACTCCGAAGAGAGGCATCTTTGGGAAGGCGGGCGACCTGCAGACCATCCTGTGTGTTTCTGCTGCCAAAGAGGAGCTGACATACTCCGGAGCTCTGAACGGAGACGTCTACGTGTGGAGAGGAATCAGTCTGATCCGGACCGTACAGGCTGCACACGGGGTGAATACGTGTTTGAGTCTGGCCATGTTTTGAATTTCCCGATGGACGGTTGAGAAGCAGCAAAGGACTGATGGGAAATGTGTTGTTTCTATGTAATGTGTTGTTCAGGCGGGGATCTTCAGCATGCACTCCTGTGAGGAAGGATTCGCCACGGGAGGACGAGACGGCTGCATCCGACTGTGGGACGTCGACTTCAAACCCATCACCAAGATCGACCTGAGAGAGGCCGAGCAGGGATACAAAGGTCTGACTTACACGTCTGTTACAAAGTCCTTTCAATGTATCTTTATAATTGAATAATTGATCAGACAGCAGCAAAGTGGATCCCGCCCGATCAACGTATCCACAGAAATACAGACTTTAACTGAACAACAGCTGCTAGTAAAGACAACACGGTCAACAACGCCTCTAATCAATTGTTCATGTGGAATTAACCTGGTAGTCGATCGGTAATCAAGACTGTTGTTGTCTGTGAACATCCGGGAACGGTCACGTGATATGAGCGTGGCGAATCAGGGAAGGACAGCACGTTACGTCGGGTGGGTTGCCATGTTTGAGCGCAGAGGCTCCACCAATTTCAGCTATATTTTATTTTTCAAAAGTAATTTAATATTATTCAAACATATTGTTCGGTTCGTCATGCGTACCGAACCGTGAGCCCCGTACCGAACGGTTCAATACGAATACGTGTATCGTTACACCCCTACTTATTATGTAATGAAGTTACACCATTGGTCGAGTGTGGGGAATTCCCCCATTGGCTGTTGGGATTTACCTGCCTAGACAAAGACCTGACGTACTGGGACTTACTTGTCTAGACTGGGACCTGACTTGAGACTTACCTGTCCAGACCTGGGACCTGACTTGGGACTTACCTGTCTAGACTGGGACCTGACTTGGGACTTACCTCTCCAGACCTGACTTGAGACTTACCTGTCTAGACTGGAACCTGATGTCCCGGGACTTACCTGTCTAGACTGGGACCTGACTTGACACTTACCTGTCCAGACCTGGGACCTGACTTTGGACTTACCTGTCTAGACTGGGACCAGACTTGGGACTTACCTTTCTAGACTGGGACCTAACTTGGGACTTACCTGTCTAGACTGGGACCTGACTTGACACTTACCTGTCCAGACCTGGGACCTGACTTTGGACTTACCTGTCTAGACTGGGACCAGACTTGGGACTTACCTTTCTAGACTGGGACCTAACTTGGGACTTACCTCTCCAGACCTGACTTGAGACTTACCTGTCTAGACTGGAACCTGATGTCCTAACCCTAACCCTAACCCTACCTTTCTAGACTGGGACCTGACTTGGGACTTACCTCTCCAGACCTGACTTGAGACTTACCTGTCTAGACTGGGACCTGACTTGAGACTTACCTGTCTAGACTGGGACCTGACTTGAGACTTACCTGTCTAGACTGGGACCTGACTTGAGACTTACCTGTCCAGACCTGGGACCAGACTTGGGACTTACCTCTCCAGACCTGACTTGGGACTTACCTGTCTAGACTGGAACCTGACTTGGGACTTAAGTTACACCATTGGTCGGTCGAGTGTGGGAGTTTCCCTATTGGCTGTTCCTCTTTAAAAATGAATTAGCACGTACGGTCCTCGATCCAGCGTATTCACACGGCGGCCATTTTGCTCTCGGTCAGTGTTCGATGTGTTTCCTGTTTCAGTCAGGTGAGCTCTTTGTTTCAGGTTTGTCGATCCGCAGCGTTTGCTGGAAGGCCGACAGGATCCTGGCGGGGACGCAGGACAGCGAGATCTTTGAGGTCATGGTGCGAGAGCGTGACAAACCGGTTCTGCTGATGCAGGGTCACAGCGAGGGCGAGCTGTGGGCGCTGGACCTGCACCCCAAACAACCGGTCGCCGTCACGGGGAGCGACGACCGCTCTGTCAGGTTGGTCTGAACCCACCAATGCCGGCTTATCCTCCGAGTTCACCTCTCACCTGTCTGTCTCTCCCCTGTCTGTCTCTCAGGCTGTGGAGTCTTCCTGACCACACTCTGCTGGCTCGCTGTAACATGGAGGAATCTGTCCGCAGTGTTTCCTTCAACAATGATGGCTCTCAACTTGCTCTGGGCATGAAGGATGGATCGTTCACCGTGCTGCGTGTCAGGTGACCTCACTTGTTTAAAACCTCAGATTAAGGTTATTTTAATTTGCTAAGGAACTTGAGGTAACAAGCTTTTTTTTCTTCAGGGACATGACAGAGGTCGTGCACATCAAGGACAGGAAGGAAGTAATACATGAGCTGAAGTTTTCACCCGACGGTTCCTTCCTGGCAGTGGGATCGAACGACGGGATGGTGGACGTGTACGCCGTCGGTCAGCGTTACAAGAAGATGGGCGAGTGCAGCCGCTCGGCCTCCTTCATCACCCACCTGGATTGGTCGGTCGATAGCCGCTTCCTCCAGACTAACGACGGTGCCGGAGAGCGGCTCTTCTACAGGATGCCAGGTACCTTCAGACTCTGAGGCTCCGACACACGGAAACTCAAAGTGTTTACTTATTCAAGTAGTACTTTGGGACTTACCTGTCCAGACCTTTTGTTATCTCTCCGATACCCCTGACCTTTTGACACCCTCCTGTCTCCTTCAGCGGGTAAACTGGTTCCTAAAGAGGAGGCAAAGGGGATCCACTGGATGACTTGGACAGGCGTCATCGGTCCAGAGGTGAACGGCATCTGGCCCAAATACTCCAACGTCACAAACGTGAACTCTGTGGACGCCAACTACAGCAGCGCCGTGCTGGTGACCGGAGACGACCTGGGCCTTCTCAAGCTCTTCAGATTCCCCTGCCTCAAGAAAGGCGGGTGTTTTTCCACGAACCTAGACACCCTTTTTACCCATTTTTAGCTTATATATTTTTTATTTCAGTCAGATCAGGGTATGAATTCAGTTCTTCTTCCTCAAACAGGTGCCAAATTCAAGAAGTACATCGGTCACTCCGCCCACGTGACGAACGTCCGTTGGTCCAACGACCTGCAGTGGGTCGTCAGCACCGGCGGAGCCGACCACGCCGTCTTCCAGTGGAGGTTCCTGCCTGAGGGCGTCATGAACGGCGTCCTGGAGCCCCTCCTCCAAGGTAACACCTTAGGTAACCCTCCTAGGACCAGACTGGAGCCCCTCCTCCAAGGTAACACCTTAGGTAACCCTGCTAGGACCAGACTGGAGCCCCTCCTCCAAGGTAACACCTTAGGTTAACCCTCCTAGAACCAGAAGTTACCTGGAGTCCCTAAAATCAGATGAGTTTACTTCCTTTTGGCTCCATTTGTTATCCCTAAATCACTATCTGTGACAGTATCGTTTGTTATCCTTACTAACTTAGTAACCCTTAACCATCTGCAAATTACTATTTATGACTCCCTTAAAACGCCATTGTTATCCCAGAACTGCTATCTGTAAATAATAATTAAACACCAGGACACGATTTCTCTATTTTAAAGAGAAAATTATATGGTATATGATCTGTAAACACAAACCAAATAGTAAAAATGAGTTACCATTTGTTATGACATCTGTAAAACCTCATCCAACATCTGTATTCTATAAACTCTTCATTCATTGTACCTAAACTTCTATTACCAACCGCTATCTGTGCACAATTTGTGTACTTATTTGTCCTCCCTAGATTACCATATAGCCCCAAAATCCCCACCAACACAAAATGAATTATCCTTGATTCAAAATCGTTACAATACTATAACTCCACGACCATTGTTGTTAAATTACAAGTCATCCATTTGGGTGGGGGGGGGGTATATATTTATAATGTGTAATTTAACATTTGTTAACCCTAAATCCCCACCCTTACAATTGTGTGTCATATTCAGTAAACACTGACTCACCATTTGTTGTTAGTATTATTGCATCTGTAAACCTTATGTATAACATATGTATGCTCTTAAACACCAGTTGTTTTTCCTACATTGCTATTGGTTATCCCGTAAGAGCTAATTTGAAACTGCACACAGAAACAGAGATACATCTTCCCGGTTTACTGAAAAACTGAAATTTAAATTAGCGTATAATTAATGAGGTATTTTCCCGGTTGGTGTGTTCAGAGGGTTACGCCGACTCCAACAGCGGAGAGTCGGACTCTGACGTGTCGGACGTCCCGGAGCTCGACTCGGACATCGAACAGGAAGCTCAGACCAGCTACGAACGTCAGGTGACCCAAAAACAAACCAGTAACAATTTGCAAACAACCGGTCTGTCTGTCTGTCGGTCTGACTCACCTGTGTCTGTCTGCAGGTGTATAAGGAGGACCTGCCTCAGCTGAGGAACAAGCTGATTGGTTCCCTGAAGCGTCAGAAAGCTCCGGAGGAGGGGCTTCGTCTGCAGTTTGTTCACGGGTAAAAAACAACCTGTTGTGGTCTTTATTGTGGCGGTGCCGTTTCCTGCAGGTATCGGGGCTTTGACTGTCGTAACAACCTGTTGGGGTCTTTATTTTGGCGGTGCTGTTTCCTGCAGGTATCGGGGCGTTGACTGCCGTAACAACCTGTTGGGGTCTTTATTTTGGCGGTGCTGTTTCCTGCAGGTATCGGAGCTTTGACTGTCGTAACAACCTGTTGGGGTCTTTATTTTGGCGGTGCTGTTTCCTGCAGGTATCGGGGCGTTGACTGCCGTAACAACCTGTTGGGGTCTTTATTTTGGCGGTGCGGTTTCCTGCAGGTATCGGAGCTTTGACTGCCGTAACAACCTGTTGGGGTCTTTATTTTGGCGGTGCTGTTTCCTGCAGGTATCGGGCTTTGACTGCCGTAACAACCTGTTGGGGTCTTTATTTTGGCGTTGCGGTTTCCTACAGGTATCGGAGCTTTGACTGCCGTAACAACCTGTTGGGGTCTTTATTTTGGCGGTGCGGTTTCCTGCAGGTATCGGAGCTTTGACTGCCGTAACAACCTGTTGGGGTCTTTATTTTGGCGGTGCTGTTTCCTGCAGGTATCGGAGCTTTGACTGCCGTAACAACCTGTTGGGGTCTTTATTTTGGCGGTGCTGTTTCCTGCAGGTATCGGAGCTTTGACTGCCGTAACAACCTGTTGGGGTCTTTATTTTGGCGGTGCTGTTTCCTGCAGGTATCGGAGCTTTGACTGCCGTAACAACCTGTTGGGGTCTTTATTTTGGCGGTGCTGTTTCCTGCAGGTATCGGAGCTTTGACTGCCGTAACAACCTGTTGGGGTCTTTATTTTGGCGGTGCGGTTTCCTGCAGGTATCGGGCTTTGACTGCCGTAACAACCTGTTGGGGTCTTTATTTTGGCGGTGCTGTTTCCTGCAGGTATCGGAGCTTTGACTGCCGTAACAACCTGTTGGGGTCTTTATTTTGGCGGTGCGGTTTCCTGCAGGTATCGGAGCTTTGACTGCCGTAACAACCTGTTGGGGTCTTTATTTTGGCGGTGCTGTTTCCTGCAGGTATCGGGCTTTGACTGCCGTAAGAACCTGTTGGGGTCTTTATTTTGGCGGTGCGGTTTCCTGCAGGTATTGGAGCTTTGACTGCCGTAACAACCTGTTGGGGTCTTTATTTTGGCGGTGCGGTTTCCTGCAGGTATCGGAGCTTTGACTGCCGTAAGAACCTGTTGGGGTCTTTATTTTGGCGGTGCTGTTTCCTGCAGGTATCGGGCTTTGACTGCCGTAAGAACCTGTTGGGGTCTTTATTTTGGCGGTGCTGTTTCCTGCAGGTATCGGGCTTTGACTGCCGTAAGAACCTGTTGGGGTCTTTATTTTGGCGGTGCGGTTTCCTGCAGGTATCGGAGCTTTGACTGTCGTAACAACCTGTTGGGGTCTTTATTTTGGCGGTGCTGTTTCCTGCAGGTATCGGGGCTTTGACTGCCGTAACAACCTGTTGGGGTCTTTATTTTGGCGGTGCGGTTTCCTACAGGTATCGGAGCTTTGACTGCCGTAACAACCTGTTGGGGTCTTTATTTTGGCGGTGCGGTTTCCTGCAGGTATCGGAGCTTTGACTGCCGTAACAACCTGTTGGGGTCTTTATTTTGGCGGTGCTGTTTCCTGCAGGTATCGGGGCTTTGACTGTCGTAACAACCTGTTGGGGTCTTTATTTTGGCGGTGCGGTTTCCTGCAGGTATCGGAGCTTTGACTGCCGTAACAACCTGTTGGGGTCTTTATTTTGGCGGTGCTGTTTCCTGCAGGTATCGGAGCTTTGACTGCCGTAACAACCTGTTGGGGTCTTTATTTTGGCGGTGCTGTTTCCTGCAGGTATCGGAGCTTTGACTGCCGTAACAACCTGTTGGGGTCTTTATTTTGGCGGTGCTGTTTCCTGCAGGTATCGGAGCTTTGACTGCCGTAACAACCTGTTGGGGTCTTTATTTTGGCGGTGCTGTTTCCTGCAGGTATCGGAGCTTTGACTGCCGTAACAACCTGTTGGGGTCTTTATTTTGGCGGTGCGGTTTCCTGCAGGTATCGGGCTTTGACTGCCGTAACAACCTGTTGGGGTCTTTATTTTGGCGGTGCTGTTTCCTGCAGGTATCGGAGCTTTGACTGCCGTAACAACCTGTTGGGGTCTTTATTTTGGCGGTGCGGTTTCCTGCAGGTATCGGAGCTTTGACTGCCGTAACAACCTGTTGGGGTCTTTATTTTGGCGGTGCTGTTTCCTGCAGGTATCGGGCTTTGACTGCCGTAAGAACCTGTTGGGGTCTTTATTTTGGCGGTGCGGTTTCCTGCAGGTATTGGAGCTTTGACTGCCGTAACAACCTGTTGGGGTCTTTATTTTGGCGGTGCGGTTTCCTGCAGGTATCGGAGCTTTGACTGCCGTAAGAACCTGTTGGGGTCTTTATTTTGGCGGTGCTGTTTCCTGCAGGTATCGGGCTTTGACTGCCGTAAGAACCTGTTGGGGTCTTTATTTTGGCGGTGCTGTTTCCTGCAGGTATCGGGCTTTGACTGCCGTAAGAACCTGTTGGGGTCTTTATTTTGGCGGTGCGGTTTCCTGCAGGTATCGGAGCTTTGACTGTCGTAACAACCTGTTGGGGTCTTTATTTTGGCGGTGCTGTTTCCTGCAGGTATCGGGGCTTTGACTGCCGTAACAACCTGTTGGGGTCTTTATTTTGGCGGTGCGGTTTCCTACAGGTATCGGAGCTTTGACTGCCGTAACAACCTGTTGGGGTCTTTATTTTGGCGGTGCGGTTTCCTGCAGGTATCGGAGCTTTGACTGCCGTAACAACCTGTTGGGGTCTTTATTTTGGCGGTGCTGTTTCCTGCAGGTATCGGGGCTTTGACTGTCGTAACAACCTGTTGGGGTCTTTATTTTGGCGGTGCTGTTTCCTGCAGGTATCGGGGCTTTGACTGCCGTAACAACCTGTTGGGGTCTTTATTTTGGCGGTGCTGTTTCCTGCAGGTATCGGAGCTTTGACTGCCGTAACAACCTGTTGGGGTCTTTATTTTGGCGGTGCTGTTTCCTGCAGGTATCGGAGCTTTGACTGCCGTAACAACCTGTTGGGGTCTTTATTTTGGCGGTGCTGTTTCCTGCAGGTATCGGGGCTTTGACTGTCGTAACAACCTGTTCTACAGTCAGTCGGGGGAGGTGGTCTACCACGTGGCCGCCGTCGCTGTCGTTTACAACCGGCTTCAGCACAGTCAGAGGTTTTACCTTGGCCACGACGACGACATCCTCAGCCTCACCGTCCACCCGCTCAAAGACTACGTGGCCTCTGCACAGGTACGCCCCCGCCAATCAGAGCTCAGCATGTTACCGTCAGACTGATAGTGTTTCTGATTGGCTGTCTGTGTGTTCAGGTGGGCAGAGACCCGGCTGTCCACGTCTGGGACATCCAGACTCTGAAGTGTCTGTCTCTGCTAAAGGGACACCACAGCAGAGGGGTGTGTGCCCTGGAGTTCACAGGTACACTCACTGCACTGTGGACCATTTGGTATCCCTGAATCACCACATGCAATACATAAATCACCTGTTTATCTTTAATCATTTGTTTCCCCCAAATCATCCTTTGTTATCTGTGAATCATCACATATAAACCCTTTTATAAACTTTAAATTATATTATCCCTAAATCACAATCTGTAAACCGTAAATAATCACCTCCACTCTCTGCAAACACTAAATTACTATTAGTTGTCCCTGAAGTACCACTTGTAAACCATAAACTATGACATGTAAACTGTAATGTACCTTTTCTAAACGCTACCATTTGTAATCCCTAAATCAACAAGTGTTTGTATAGAACCAAGTCACTGAAGTTACATTTTTGTGTGTCAGGTTTTGTTAATGCAGCTTCTAATGTCTCCATGTCTGTCTCTTGTAACTTGTTTTTGTGTCTCTTGTCACTTTATCTATCTTGTACCTTGTCTCTTTGTCACTTGCATCTTGTCTCTCTGTATCTTGTCTCTTGTCTCTTTGTATCGTGCATCTTGTCTCTCTTGCATCTTATCTATCTGTCTCTTGTAACATGCCTCCATTTCTCTTGTATCTTTTCTTTCTGTCTCTTGTCTATTTTTATCTCTGTATCTTGTCTCTGGTCTCTTTCTTCACTTGCATCTTGTGTCTCTCTGTATCTCTGTCTCTTGTATCTCTGTACCTCTGTATCTCTGTACCTCTGTATCTCTGTACCTCTGTATCTCTGTACCTCTATATATCTGTGTCTCTTGTACATCTGTGTCTCTGTATCTCTGTACATCTGTGTCTCTGTCTTTGTGTCTCAGCGGACGGGAAGAGTTTGGTCTCGGTTGGAATTGATGAATTTCACTCCATCGTCATCTGGGACTGGAAGAAAGGAGAGAGACTGGCCAAGGCCAGGTACACCTGACAACTACCTGTCTGCTTCACCTACAGATGTCATGTGGAGAGAGACCTGAACAAAACCTGAACCATTTATTTAGATACAACTGATATTCTGTTTGTTTGGACTCAAACCAACAGTGACTGTTTCTACTAACAAGTATCCTGATAGAGCTTCATTCAAACTCATCAATGAGCCTCACTGTTGTTCCTTCATCACCATCATCATCATCACGCTGTAGTTTATTCTGACAATCACACATACAGATACTCACCAGAACCAAATGTGGATTCATCCGCCGCTGAAAATAGTCCCAAACTACAGTAAATTACTGATTTTAAAGATTTAAGTCTTCAGTAGGAACCAAAGAGCCACAGACAGGAAGTGAGACCAACATGTAATAAAATCTAGAATAACAGCAACACTTTAACCTTCTTCTCTGTCTCTTCAGGGGTCATAAAGACAAAACCTTCGTGGTGAAGAGTAACCCGTTCAGGATGGACAAACTGGTGACTGTCGGCATGAAACACATCAAGTTCTGGCAACATTCAGGTCATCTTCCTGTTCGTCTCTTACCTTTCACAATAAAAGCCCCAGACATGTCCACTGTGTAACGGATTTCATGTGTTCAAACCTTTTAGGTGGCGGTCTGACGTTCAAACGGGGGATTTTCGGGAACCTGGGGAAGCAGGAGACGATGATGTCGGCGTGTTACGGTCGATCGGAGGACCTGGTCTTCTCTGGAGCCACCAACGGAGACGTTTACATCTGGAGAGACACCACGCTCATCAAGACCATCAAAGCCCACGACGGCCCCGTGTTCGCCATGTGCTCCCTGGACAAGGTAACACCTGGGTCACATGAGAAAAAGATTACAATGAAATATTAATATTATTATTGGTTAGATTACATTGACACAAAAAGTGGATCATTGTAATCGTAGAAATTATTTGCCAGTAGAATTAAAAAAAAATTCGAACATTAAGATAAAATATGATTATTGATCAGTGATGTTTCCCGTGTTGCGTTCACTGTCCAGGGTTTCGTGACGGGGGGAAAGGATGGCGTGGTGGAGCTCTGGGACGACATGTTCGAGAGGTGTTTGAAGACGTACGCCATCAAGAGAGCCGCTCTGTCTCCGTCCTCTAAAGGTATCACTGTCTTTTCTTTTTCATGATGCTTTTATAACTCATGGGACACCTGGGTTCAACTGGGTCACCCGGGTCACCCGGGACACCCGGGACACCCGGGACACCCGGGTGTCCCGGGTCACCGGGGACACCCGGGTCACCGGGGACACCGGGGACACCCGGGTCACCCGGGTCACCCGGGTCACCGGGGACACCGGGGACACCGGGGACACCCGGGTCACCGGGGACACCCGGGTCACCGGGGACACCGGGGACACCCGGGTCACCCGGGTCACCGGGGACACCCGGGTCACCTGGGACACCCGGGTCACTGGGGACACCCGGGTCACCGGGGACACCCGGGTCACCGGGGACACCCGGGTCACCGGGGACACCGGGGACACCCGGGTCACCGGGGACACCGGGGACACCCGGGTCACCGGGGACACCCGGGTCACTGGGGACACCCGGGTCACCTGGGACACCCGGGTCACCGGGGACACCTGGGTCACTAATGGTCTGGTTTGTGTGGTGGTTGTGGATCAGGTCTGCTGCTGGAGGACAACCCGTCCATCAGAGCCATCACTCTGGGTCACGGTCACATCCTGCTGGGAACCAAGAACGGAGAAATCCTCGAGATTGACAAGAGCGGACCGATGACGCTGCTGGTTCAGGTCAGACGGGTTCTATTAACCTGATCTCCTTATCACCTGACCAAATGTTGTCTGTGAGGCGTTTACTGACTGCAGGTGTTCATGTTGTGTTCAGGGTCACATGGAGGGGGAGGTGTGGGGTTTGGCAGCTCACCCTCTACTTCCTGTCTGCGCCACCGTCAGCGACGACAAAACTCTGAGGATCTGGGAGCTGTCGGCCAATCACCGCATGGTCGCTGTCCGCAAACTCAAGAAAGGTGAGAATATAAACGTGTTTAACACATGTGTTTTACACAGGTAACACACGCAGGTAACAAGCACAGGTAACACACATAGGTTGTGTATGTGTTACCTGTGTGTTTTATTTGTGTGTGTGTGTGTGTGTGTGTGTGTGTGTGTGTGTGTGTGTGTGTGTGTGTGTGTGTGTGTGTGTGTGTGTGTGTGTGTGTGTGTGTGTGTGTGTGTGTGTGTGTGTGTGTGTGTGTGTGTGTGTGTGTGTGCTAGTTACCTGTGCTTGTTTCCTTTGTGTTACCTGTGTGTTTTACCTGTGGTTGTTACCTGTCAGGTGGGCGGTGCTGTGCCTTCTCTCCTGACGGTAAAGCTCTGGCCGTCGGTCTGAACGACGGCAGCTTCCTGGTGGTGAACGCCGACACGTTGGAGGACATGGTGACCTTCCACCATCGCAGGGAGCTCATCTCAGATGTCCGCTTCTCCCAAGGTACCTGAACTCAGCACAGAGGTGAGGATGAAGGTGATTGGTCCGTCTGTGATGAGGTCACATGAGCTCTGTGTGTTTTTAGATGCAGGGAAGTACCTGGCTGTGGCCTCCCACGACTCCTTTGTGGACATCTACAACGTCCTGACCAGCAAGAGAGTCGGCATCTGTAAAGGAGCCGGCAGCTTCATCACACACATCGACTGGGACTCTCGAGGTGAACGCACTTAAAGATTAGCTGTTGAGGAGAAATACACTTTTACATAGAAGAGACATAAAAACATACAACGGCGTATTAGATACAGAGCTGGAGGAGGGAGGAAACCGGAAACACCACAAACACACACGTTAGTGAGGAAGAGCATCATGAAGGATCATCATCATCATCTATCCACTGTGTTTAGTTCCTGATGAAGAGTCTCCTCGTCCTCATCAGGCGGTTGTTTTGATGATAAAATGGAGCTTCTGGGTTAAAATCACCAGTTTATGATGTTTACAATAACAACATTTATATCATTTGATCAGGTCGTCCACATCAAACATGGCGTCATGAGGTTGATTTAACCTTGAGTTCTTTTTCTCATAAATGTAAGACTTTTATCTTGAAGGTTCTAAGCTTTTATTATTTAATATTACCCTCCTCCTCCGGCTCTGTCATTTCTTTTTCTGTTTTTAACTTCAATGGTCCTGATAAAACATTTAGTCTCAGTCCTGTGATGCTTCATGGATGTTTGTCCTTCCTCAGGTAAACTGTTGCAGGTGAACACCGGAGCCAAAGAGCAGCTGTTCTTTGAGGCTCCACGAGGACGCCAACAGAACATCAGTGTGGTGGAGGTCAGTCTGTGTGGAATGATTCACATCAGGGTTGTTTATATATAATATAATAGATACACATTTGTGTGTTTTCCAGTTTGAGAAGCTGGACTGGGCGAGCTGGACGTCCGTTCTGGGTCCGACCTGTGAGGGAATATGGCCGACGCTCAGTTTCGTTAACGCCGCTTCGCTCACCAGAGATCACAAACTGCTCGCTACCGGAGACGACTTCGGCTTCCTCAAACTGTTCAGCTTCCCGTCCAGAGTGAGAACCGTCTGATGATGCTTCTTTTATCGTGACTTCTTCTCTTTCTGACTTTTCCTTTGCTCTAACCCTCTCAGGGCCAGTTTGCCAGGTTTAAGAAGTACGTGGGTCACAGCACCAACGTGACCAACGTCCGCTGGTCCAACGACGACTCCGTGCTGCTGTCGGTGGGCGGAGCCGACACGGCGCTGATGATCTGGACCAGAGAGCCGGCCGGTCACAAAGAGAGCAAAGCTGTGGACAGCGAGGAGTCGGACGACGACACGGAGGAGGACGGAGGTAACGAGTAACGAGACCACGGAGACTTTTATTCTGAAGATCAAATCTCCCCTCAGTGATCTCAACCGTGGACTCGTCGTTGTGTTTTCAGGGTACGACAGCGATGTGGCTCGAGAGAAGGTGGTGGACTACGTCACCAAGATCTACTCTGCCAGCATCAGGAACATGTCAGGAACCAGACCTCACCTGCAGCTCAAAGAGCTACCTGTGGAGGAGAGGTGATCAGATGATGACTGACACACACAGAGACACACACACACACACACACACAGTGCTTCACTATCTGAACTGGTTCTGAACCTGTCTCCTCTTCAGGCCTCCTGTGAGTCGAGCTGCTCCGCTGCCCGACAAACTCCTGAAGAACAATGTGATGAAGAAGAAGAAGGTGGTGGAGGTCAGTCCGAACCCCGTTTACACCGTCCGGTCCGCTGACATGTGACTTCACTTCAAACAGCTGATCGTATCTCGTTTTCAGGAGCTGGTGTTGGAGCACGTCTTCGGCTACAGAGGCTTCGACTGTCGCAACAACCTGCATTACCTCAACGACGGTGCTGACATCATCTTCCACACAGCTGCTGCCGTGGTCGTCCAGAACCTGTCGGCCGGTCAGTTCAGCCCTCAGACCGGGCCTCTAGTGGTAAATGTTGTTGTTGATGATGACATCACACCACCTGCTTCCTGTCCTGATAGGAACCCAGAGTTTCTACCTGGAACACACTGACGACATCCTCTGTCTGACCGTCAATCAACACCCAAAGTACCAAAACATCATTGCTACGGGACAGATTGGTGAGCAAGCAAAGCAACCACAAAGAGACTCAAAGCAACCACAAAGAGAAGACTTAAAACAACCACAAAGAGACTCAAAACAACCACAAAGAGAAGACTTAAAACAACCACAAAGAGACTCAAAACAACCACAAAGAGAAGACTTAAAACAACCACAAAGAGACTCAAAACAACCACAAAGAGACTCAAAACAACCACAAAGAGACTCAAAACAACCACAAAGAGAAGACTTAAAACAACCACAAATAGAAGACTTAAAACAACCACAAATAGAAGACTTAAAACAACCACAAATAGAAGACTTAAAACAACCACAAAGAGACTCAAAACAACCACAAAGAGAAAACTTAAAACAACCACAAAGAGACTCAAAACAACCACAAAGAGACTCAAAGCAACCACAAAGAGAAGACTTAAAACAACCACAAAGAGAAGACTTAAAACAACCACAAAGAGAAGACTTAAAACAACCACAAAGAGACTCAAAACAACCACAAAGAGACTCAAAACAACCACAAAGAGACTCAAAACAACCACAAAGAGAAGACTTAAAACAACCACAAATAGAAGACTTAAAACAACCACAAATAGAAGACTTAAAACAACCACAAATAGAAGACTTAAAACAACCACAAAGAGACTCAAAACAACCACAAAGAGAAAACTTAAAACAACCACAAAGAGACTCAAAACAACCACAAAGAGACTCAAAGCAACCACAAAGAGAAAACTTAAAACAACCACAAAGAGAAGACTTAAAACAACCACAAAGAGAAAACTTAAAACAACCACAAAGAGAAGACTTAAAACAACCACAAAGAGAAGACTTAAAACAACCACAAAGAGAAAACTTAAAACAACCACAAAGAGAAGACTTAAAACAACCACAAAGAGAAAACTTAAAACAACCACAAAGAGAAAACTTAAAACAACCACAAAGAGAAAACTTAAAACAACCACAAAGAGAAAACTTAAAACAACCACAAAGAGACTCAAAACAACCACAAAGAGAAAACTTAAAACAACCACAAAGAGAAGACTTAAAACAACCACAAATAGAAGACTCAAAACAACCACAAAGAGACTCAAAACAACCACAAAGAGACTCAAAACAACCACAAAGAGAAGACTTAAAACAACCACAAATAGAAGACTTAAAACAACCACAAATAGAAGACTTAAAACAACCACAAATAGAAGACTTAAAACAACCACAAAGAGACTCAAAACAACCACAAAGAGAAAACTTAAAACAACCACAAAGAGACTCAAAACAACCACAAAGAGACTCAAAGCAACCACAAAGAGAAGACTTAAAACAACCACAAAGAGAAGACTTAAAACAACCACAAAGAGAAGACTTAAAACAACCACAAAGAGACTCAAAACAACCACAAAGAGACTCAAAACAACCACAAAGAGACTCAAAACAACCACAAAGAGAAGACTTAAAACAACCACAAATAGAAGACTTAAAACAACCACAAATAGAAGACTTAAAACAACCACAAATAGAAGACTTAAAACAACCACAAAGAGACTCAAAACAACCACAAAGAGAAAACTTAAAACAACCACAAAGAGACTCAAAACAACCACAAAGAGACTCAAAGCAACCACAAAGAGAAAACTTAAAACAACCACAAAGAGAAGACTTAAAACAACCACAAAGAGAAAACTTAAAACAACCACAAAGAGAAGACTTAAAACAACCACAAAGAGAAGACTTAAAACAACCACAAAGAGAAAACTTAAAACAACCACAAAGAGAAGACTTAAAACAACCACAAAGAGAAAACTTAAAACAACCACAAAGAGAAAACTTAAAACAACCACAAAGAGAAAACTCAAAACAACCACAAAGAGAAAACTTAAAACAACCACAAATAGAAGACTTAAAACAACCACAAAGAGAAAACTTAAAACAACCACAAAGAGAAGACTTAAAACAACCACAAATAGAAGACTTAAAACAACCACAAATAGAAGACTTAAAACAACCACAAAGAGAAAACTTAAAACAACCACAAAGAGAAAACTTAAAACAACCACAAAGAGACTCAAAACAACCACAAAGAGAAAACTTAAAACAACCACAAAGAGAAGACTTAAAACAACCACAAATAGAAGACTTAAAACAACCACAAAGAGAAGACTTAAAACAACCACAAATAGAAGACTTAAAACAACCACAAAGAGAAGACTTAAAACAACCACAAAGAGAAAACTTAAAACAACCACAAAGAGAAGACTAAAAACAACCACAAATAGAAGACTTAAAACAACCACAAATAGAAGACTTAAAACAACCACAAAGAGAAAACTTAAAACAACCACAAAGAGAAAACTTAAAACAACCACAAAGAGAAGACTTAAAACAACCACAAAGAGACTCAAAACAACCACAAAGAGAAAACTTAAAACAACCACAAAGAGAAGACTTAAAACAACCACAAAGAGACTCAAAACAACCACAAAGAGAAAACTTAAAACAACCACAAAGAGAAGACTTAAAACAACCACAAAGAGACTCAAAACAACCACAAAGAGAAGACTTAAAACAACCACAAAGACACACAAAACAACCACATAGACACAAAACAACCACAAAGAGATGATATTTTAGTTGTCTCGTCTGCTCCTGTTTTAAATTCTCTCTAGTTTAAGAATGGACCAGTATTTACAGAGTAGAGATACAAGCAGAGCTCACACTTTGTGTTTATACAGATAAACAGCCATGTTGTTCTCATGCATGATCGGACTGCTTTTTTGCTCATTTGCACTTCTTTTCTTTTCCACTGCTTCCTCATTGTCACCGCCTCACCTCATCACCAGGTGACATGGCTGACCTGCCAGGTAAGTCTGCTGTCACTCAGCATCACTGATCATCCACACACTTTCTGTTGACATCCATGTGGAGAACTCAATGTTTAATGTGTTGGTGTCGTGTGCTGTCGGTGTGTAGAGGTTGAAGTGTCCGGTGAGTATCAGCAGCCAGGATCCCGTTCAGGTCTGGTTCATCTGTTTGTAGCCCCCCCCAGAGACCAGGTCCACACTAATGTGGATTCAGATGAAAACAAAGCTTCTTTGTGAAATCCATTCACACTAAACCAAAGAAAACTGAACTTTTGAAAGACTTCCTGTCTCCTTCAACTTCCCGTGAGCTCTGATCCTGGAGATTTCTTCTTCTGGACAAATCTTTTGTCTTTTATTGAGTCAGAAAATCCACACAAAAAAATACCGGTGCATTGAGATGTATTTCCAACATTGAGTGTCACTATTTTATTATTATAATTATTATAGAATTAGTGTTTTTTTTTAGGTGAAAAGGTGGAAATGATTTTACTAAACAAGACTTGAAGCTACTGAAACTAGAAGTGCTTTGAGCCGACCAGCAGCTATTTACTATCTCAGCTGATGATGTTCAACAGAAACCACAGCGAGGGAAATGTGAAAGTTCATTCTTTAAACAAGTTTTAGAAAACGGGTTGAAATAATGTTGTTGCACTAGCAATAAGGAAAAAAACAAGACCTCTTTGATGCCATCTTAAAGGGCTCAAAGGGGAAATTAACAGAATATTTCCACAACATGTCGCTCAGGATTTCATTTTGAATCTGAAAACATTAGTGTGGATGGTTAACCTTTTTGCAAACAGTGTTTTCAAATGTGTCCATTTTAGAGTGAGCATGGCAGTAGAGAGACTAAAGCCTTGCTTAGCAGCTCTTATTAGCATGCTAAGGTAGCCGCATTATGGTTCTGTTACTGTATGTGGTGTCTATACTGTCGCTGGTGAGACTGGGATTCAGTCTTATTAACCTCTACAGCCGTGATCACATGGGACCATGAACATCTACAGTAAATGTAGATGTTCATGGTCCCCAGAGGATGAATCCAATGATGTATTTATAGTACAATTAAAAAATAAACACAAATTGAAATATAGAACTATATTGTGGTAACTGAGGGGACTAAAAAAGAAGGTAGACTGTTCTGGAAAAAAGGTCTGATCACATTCGGAGGAGAACCTGAGGAATCAAATGGATGTCGAAGAGGAATTACAGAGATTTGGAGATTGAAAAAAAAGCAAAAGCCATTTCACCAGAGGCCCTAAACTAGAGCCTTGGGATGTCCCACCAGAGATTAACAGAAGAGTCGCAGCTGATACGGATCCATCTGTCAAAGCTCCAAACATCCAAAGTAATTTTTAGTAGTCTGCTGCTGCAACTTTACTACCTTTTGGTGTGGATTTGTTTTGCACCGACTCAGCCGATCGTCCCAAAAAACACAACTTGTCTCAATCTGTGCTGACTTAATGGAACTCCTGTGTGATCGTGGCTGAAGGAGTTGATAGTGTTTGCTCTAAATGTTTGCATACACGGTGAAAGTGAAAAAGAAGCAGTTTGTATTTTTTCCCAAACCCTGAATCCAAAACAGTCTCTTATACCAGATTTGCTCTGTTGAATCAGCATGTCGGTACCAGATAGAAGATGTCCAGTTCCATACATCTCCTCCCTCAACTCTTGATTCTTAGCCTGTTCTCCCTGATACTCTCCACTCCCCACTTCCTTTGGTTCCATTTCCTTACCTCCTCAGTCCATTGTTTCCTTTATTCTTTGATGTTTTGCCTCCTTAATTTCATGGCTCTTTGATTCCTTCGTTCCCTGATTCCTTGGTCCATCAACTCCTTGATTCCATGATTCTCTGTTTCTCTGTTCTTTGGTTCCTTGGTTCCCTTACTACCTTAAGTCCTTGATTCCTTAGGTTCCCCAGGTTCCTGTCTGCACATAACCTTGTTTTCTTAAAGCCGTGCCTTGTGTGTTGCTTCCACAGTGCCTGGGAACCTCTAGTCCTTTGCTCCTTGATACTGTGGGTCTTAAGTTCCTTGGTTCTACTGTTCTTTGAATCCTTGGTTCCACAGTTTTAAGGATCCACATCTAAGGAGATACCTCATTTCCATGGTTCCTTGGTACCACAGTTCTTGGGATCCTTGGTTGCTTGATACTGTGGTTCCTCAGCGTCCTTACTATCTTAATGACTTAGGACTTTAAACTTAACGCTTGATAAGGTTAAATTGGCTTTATCGGGGGCGTTAGCTTTATCAAGCGTTAAAGTTATTTTAAAGCTAACGCCCCTGATAATCTTTTTTCTCTTTATTAGATTAATAATTGATTAATCAAAGTAATAATTGACAGAATAGTTGACTATCAACATAGTTGTTAGTTGCAGCCCTAGTTAGGTCCTTTGGTTCTTTGACTCCTGGGCTACCATAGTACCTTAGGTCCCTGGTTCTACAGTTCCTTGGCCCATTGATACTGTGGCTCTTAGGTTCCTAGGTGCTATGGTTCCGGGGCTACCTTACTACCTTAGGCCCTCTGGTCCACAGTTCCTTGGATCCTTAGACCATGGGTGTCTTGTTGCCTTGGTTTTGTGGCTCCTCAGCTCTTCCTACATTTGTCTTTTCCTCTATCAGGCCTCGCTCCATCCATCCACGTTTGGGATGCCATGACCAAGCAGACGTTGTCCATCCTCCGCTGTTCCCACGCTAAAGGTGTCGGCTACGTCAACTTCAGCGCCACAGGAAAGCTGCTGCTGTCGGTGGGAGTGGAGCCTGAACACACCATCACAGTGTGGAGGTGGCAGGAAGGTACAACGTCCTTTATTAGTTTTTAGGAGCGGCTGCGGTTCAGGAAGGTAGAACGGTCGTCCATTAAGATCCAAGAAGATACTGAGCCCCAGTAAAGGGGAATGCTTTGAGTGGTTTATGACTATGCCATAGAGACGTACTGACTTGGAAAGTGACCTTTGACCTTCTCTGCCAGGCACCAAGGTGACTTGTAAAGGTGGCCACGCCGAGCGGATCTTCGTGGTGGAGTTCAGACCGGACTCTGACACCCAGTTTGTGTCGGTGGGAATCAAACACATCAAGTTCTGGACTCTGGTCGGAGGTTCGCTCGTTTACAAGAAAGGCGTGATCGGCTCGGTGGAGGACGGCCGCATGCAGACCATGCTGTCTGTCGCCTTCGGTGCTGTAAGATTAGAACCGTGGAGCTCTGACTCACCTCCTAAAATAAGATACATAAACCTGTGTTAAGTCAGTGTTTTGTCTCCAGGGCAACCTGACGTTCACCGGCGCGATAAACGGAGATGTTTACGTTTGGAGGGAGCACTTCCTGGTTCGAGTGGTGGCGAAGGCGCACAGTGGTCCAGTCTTCACCATGTACACCACCCTGAGGGACGGACTCATCGTCACCGGAGGGAAGGAAAGGCCGTGAGTATCCGAGAATCAACATGCTTTTATCCCAGCTACAGTTAGAAACTCAAACCTTTCAGCACATCTGTGGTGGTAACTTCTGATCCACCACACTGAAGGCTCTAGGTCACAATTAGTCTTTTTACATCCTGGTTCTTGTTGTTCTCACACCTGTGGCATAACAATAACAGTGCCTCTGGTGGGTTCAGCAAAGGTCTGAGTTCCAGGTGACGGACCGGACAAACTGTGGCTCTTGAGTCCTGTGATGGTTTAAAGATGATCAGAGAGAACTGTGGCAGGACTTATGGACATGAGGGCCAACGCTTGGTCTCAGATGAAAGACGAGACAATTGGTTCTTTCCTGACTCCCATATTTGGTTCATGAAGCAGGAATAGGTTACACCCGGACCAAATCCTGAAGCCAAGACTTGGGAGTGCAGTTGGTTTTAGTTCATCTGGATCCACAATAGCTGAGGCAGCTGATGTTCCTGGCCCTTTGAATGTGATACATAGGGGAAGCAGTGCATTAAGAACGATGAAAATAAAGCCATGATATGTCTGTTGGTTGCATGTGACAGGACTAAAGAGGGCGGCGCTGTCAAGCTGTGGGATCAGGAGATGAAGCGCTGCAGAGCGTTTCAGCTGGAGACCGGCCAGCCGGTGGAGAACGTCCGATCCGTCTGCAGAGGGAAGGTACGAGGCTCATCAGATCACATTTATAAAGTTCTGATGCAGCATAAACGCAAACCGTATGACTATTTTTGTCCCTGATGGTCCAGGGTAAAATCCTGGTGGGCACCAAAGATGGCGAGATCATAGAGGTTGGAGAAAAGAACGCCGCCTCCAACACCATGATCAACGGACACACTCAGGGAGGCATCTGGGGTTTGGCAACTCATCCTTTCAAAGACGTCTTCATCTCCGCCAGCGATGACGGCACCATCCGAATATGGGACCTGGCTGATAAGGTAGCAGGTCTGAAGGCTGAAGACTGGGATTGAGGATGTGGGTTCAACATTTTAACTACTCATTTGTTCTGTTTTCTGTGTGTTAGAAACTTCTGAACAAGGTGAGTCTGGGCCACCCTGCCAAGTGTACCTCCTACAGTCCCAACGGAGAGATGGTTTCCATCGGTATGGAGAACGGAGAGTTCATAGTCCTGCTGGTCAACTCCCTCACCGTCTGGGGCAAGAAGAGAGACCGCAGCATCGCCATCCAGGACATACGGTACAACTTCAGTCTTTAACAGATATCAGGTCTTTAACACCTCTATGTTGAACCTTAATCAACTGCACATATTTTTGGGGGTCTTCTTGTGGTTCAGGTTCAGTCCAGACAACCGATTCTTGGCGGTGGGTTCGGTTGAGAGTGCTGTGGATTTCTACGACCTTTCTCTGGGGCCGTCCCTTAACAGGATTGGCTACTGTAAGGACATCCCTGGCTCCGTCATCCAGATCGACTTCTCGGCTGACAGCAAACATATCCAGGTTAAAAAAGACTAAAAAACCCAAGTTAACTGGTTTAGTTTAGTCAGGCACAAATATAGGTTTGGTGCTCCTTGTTATATGGTGCAGATGCTTACATCAGTGAACTGACTAAAACGTGAAATCCTTCATTTCCACCCCAGGTGTCCACCAGCACCTACAATCGGCAGGTGCATGAAGTTCCCTCAGGAAAGATTGTCACAGAGCAGTCTGTATTTGAGAGGATCACCTGGGCTACCTGGACCAGGTGAGGCTGACGGGAGATACAAATATCAATGGGTCTCAGATGCTCTAATATACTGTGAGATGTGTTAAGTTTAGGGAACATGCTCTATGGTGTCATCCTGTTAGGTCTAATGCTGCGTTCACACCAAACGCGGTGCAAATTATTCGCATGAGTAGATTACATCCAAAGTCTATGCATAGACGCGATGAGACTGGAGTGACGCAAATTTGCGATGGCGCAAAACACAAAACACAAAAACGCCCCAAACGCGTGAGTTGAAATTTTTCAACTTCGGCAAAAAATGGCGTGACTCTGTGGCGCGATAGCCTATCAGCGTTGAGATGTTTCTCCTGTCATCACTGACGTCCTGTCGTTGTTGAATCAGGAAATAAATACTGTAGCCGTCTGTGTTCACCCAGAGCTCTACGACACCTCATATCAATAAAGACCGGACCAAACTATGTGTATAAATGTGTGTGTAAACCATATGGTACAAACAATGAAGAAGACACTGCCGTATTTACGTCTAGATGACGTTATGTTGAGTGTTGATGGAGCTACAATGTTAGCATAGCCTAGCACCGATCGATCCGAGCTCCATTGAGAAAACAAGTACAAATCGGCATCATTACGTAGTTATTTCGGAGTCCCTTTTTGTCGGTTTATTGCCTTTAAATCACAAGCAAATCAGTTTATTTTGTGTTCATACAGCTGAAATCTAGACACAGTGAATACAGCTCGATACAATACACGGAGCTGCTCCGGATGATGTTATGAACCAGACATGACGGCGTTTAGTTTCTCTGATATCTGGGACTTCCACAACACGTACTAAGCAGAAATAGAGGTTATTTTTTCCATGGTTGATGGCGGACAGTTGAACGGCTTTCCGGGGCGATAAGCCACGCCCCCTCTCCGGCGCGTCCAGCGCGATTCACACGAATGAACACAAATAGTCCCCGACGAGACCGGCGGCGCGAGTGACGCGATTAACGCAGCGCGAATAATTTGCGCCGCGTTTGGTGTGAACACGGCATTAGGAACATACTGAAGAGCTTAGTTACTTTTGTTTTCTCAGCATCCTCGGTGACGAGGTTCTTGGAGTTTGGCCTCGTAACACAGAGAAGGCCGACGTCAACTGTGCTTGTGTTTCTCACGCCGGCCTCAACCTGGTGACCGGAGACGACTTCGGCCTCATCAAGCTCTTTGACTTCCCGTGCTCTGAGAAATTTGTAAGTTTAACGTTGGTAATGACGATGAAATCTTCACTTTATCGACCTCTTCGTACTTAACCTTCTGGTCTTTACCTCGCAGGCGAAACACAAGCGCTACTTCGGTCACTCCGCTCACATCACAAACGTTCGCTTCTCCTGCGACGATAAGTTCGTCATCAGCGCCGGTGGCAGCGACTGCAGGTGAGATTAAGTTCAGAGAAAACACCTGAATAGTGTCCAATCAGGACCAATCAGAAGCGCTCTTTGTGTGTATTATTTATTTATTACAAACACACAGTAAAGAGAAGAAGAATAAACTGCTTCTAAGACACAAAAGAGGTTTTTACACATTTAAACATTTTGAAATTCTAAAAATCTAAAATAAAATAGTTTTTCTGGATGGAACCCTCAAATATAAACGTACACAGTGCCCATGTTGGTGCACATTAGTGCATGTTAGCCCACGTCAGTGCACTTTAGTTCACGTTAGTGCACTTAAGGGCACTTAAGGGCAAGTTAGTTCATGTTCGTGCATGTTGGTTCACGTTAGTTCATGTTCGTGCATGTTGGTTCACGTTAGTTCATGTTCGTGCATGTTGGTTCACGTTAGTGCACGTTAGTGCATGTTGGTTCACGTTAGTTCATGTTCGTGCATGTTGGTTCACGTTAGTGCACGTTAGTGCATGTTGGTTCACGTTAGTTCATGTTCGTGCATGTTGGTTCACGTTAGTGCACGTTAGTGCATGCTGGTTCACGTTAGTTCATGTTCGTGCATGTTGGTTCACGTTAGTGCACGTTAGTGCATGTTGGTTCACGTTAGTTCATGTTCGTGCATGTTGGTTCACGTTAGTGCACGTTCGTGCACTTAAGGGCACGTTAGTTCACGTTAGTTAGCCTCGTTAGCTGCTAGCCGCTGGCTCGGCTGTCGCCATGTTGAGAGCCATGCGGAGACAATCAATGTGCTCTGGGGTAAATCATGGAATAATGTAACATTTATTGTGAAATAAACATATTTCTCTGTTTCTTCCCTGCAGTTTATTTGTGTGGAAATGTCAGTGAGATCCTCCATCTTCCTCCTCTTCCTCCTCCTGTGATGCTGCAGTCTGCTAACTCTTCAGCTCCTTTAACTTGAAAACCACACGGGACAGGAAGTGACATCACAGGGGATCAAACCTGTGACGGTACTGTATGTTATTGTGACGTAGTTCTTCTTTATATTTCAGGTTCTCTGTGTTGTTAAATCATGTTTGTTTGTCAGAATGTGCCTTTTTAACTCTGACCAAACATTTGATAAAACTTTATTTATAATCGTGGTGCTATGAAACGTGATCATTTAGGGCTTTTTACAGATGTGTTGTTTTGTATGTTGTTCTGTCTGATGATGATGAAGATGTTCTATGTTCCTGCACTGAGTTCTTAAATGAAGTAGAACAAATAGAAGAAAGATGGATCTTAGTTTGATCCCAGTAAAAAAAAAAAGTAATTCTACCTCAAAATACAATAAAGTGAAACTTTTTTAAGGTATTCAAATTAGAGTTCATTGAGCAGAACACACGTGTGAACCTTTTCTGTCCACAAGGTGGCGCTGTGTTCTCTCTGAGAACCGTAGAAATATAACTTTAAAGAAACTGAACGCTGCTTTTCAACCTCTGAACGAGGATTTAAAGAGAAATACTCCCCAGAATGCTTTGAGTTATTTCCCTTATGATCCTCAGTTCTGTATGAAACTGTTCTGTGGGGAACTGTTCTGTGGGGAACTGTTCTGTGGGGAACTGTTCTGTGGGGAACTGTTCTGTGGGGAACTGTTCTGTGAGAAACTGTTCTGTGGGAAAACTGTTTTGTAGCTCATCAAGTTTACAGAACAATGTTTATTTTTGTAGAGCTTCGTCTAACTAAAGAATATAAATACTCATATTTAGAAGAAGTATATAGAAGTTAACCAGGCAAACGGTTTGGGAACCACAGGTTCTCTAGAGAACCAACAGCCTCAGTCAGAACAGAAACTGTATTTAAGAGTTTGATAAATTAGAGTTAAAAATCGTTGAGTGTCGTCTTAATAAATTATAGCACAAAGATTAATGTTGGTACAGGTGACGGTACTTTATTAAAGAAACATGAGCTCACCTTTAGTACTTTTGGAGTTCCACAGGGTTCCGTGTTGGGTCCCTTGTTATTTCACGTGAACAGACTTTACCCATGGACGTTAGACACCTGAACGTCTCACGCGTAGTTCGAACTGAAGGTAACTGTTCTTCAAGGAGCTGTTCTGTAAGGAGCTGTTCTCCAAGGAGCTGTTCTGTAAGGAGCTGTTCTGTAAGGAGCTGTTCTGTAAGGAGCTGTTCTCCAAGGAGCTGTTCTGTAAGGAGCTGTTCTGTAAGGAGCTGTTCTGTAAGGAGCTGTTCTGTAAGGAGCTGTTCTCCAAGGAGCTGTTCTCCAAGGAGCTGTTCTCCAAGGAGCTGTTCTCCAAGGAGCTGTTCTCCAAGGAGCTGTTCTGTAAGGAGCTGTTCTGTAAGGAGCTGTTCTGTAAGGAGCTGTTCTCCAAGGAGCTGTTCTGTAAGGAGCTGTTCTCCAAGGAGCTGTTCTCCAAGGAGCTGTTCTCCAAGGAGCTGTTCTGTAAGGAGCTGTTCTGTAAGGAGCTGTTCTCCAAGGAGCTGTTCTGTAAGGAGCTGTTCTCCAAGGAGCTGTTCTCCAAGGAGCTGTTCTGTAAGGAGCTGTTCTGTAAGGAGCTGTTCTCCAAGGAGCTGTTCTGTAAGGAGCTGTTCTGTAAGGAGCTGTTCTGTAAGGAGCTGTTCTCCAAGGAGCTGTTCTGTAAGGGTTCTGTAAGGAGCTGTTCTCCAAGGAGCTGTTCTGTAAGGAGCTGTTCTGTAAGGAGCTGTTCTCCAAGGAGCTGTTCTGTAAGGAGCTGTTCTCCAAGGAGCTGTTCTGTAAGGAGCTGTTTGTTATTAGAGAGACTTTATTAGCGTCAAGTATTTCCCCCCAGAGATGTAGTTGAGGTGGTTCTGGTGGTTCTGGTTCTGTGTGAACAAAAGATTTATTTTGTAAAATGAAAGATCTTAAATGTTATTGTGAGAGTGTGTTTTTAGATCATCTGGATGTTGAGCTTCGTTTACGACGCTGTAACTTTTGTTTTCATTCAAAAATGTATAAACAGTATAAACACAACTTTATTACTAACAAACAATGACTACTGACGGTTAAACCTGACTTGTTGCTATGGTGACTAACTTCAGGATGCGTTAAAAAATCAACAATAAACTTGTCTTTAAAAAAAAAAAGTGTCCGTGTGCGTGTGTGTGGGGGTGGGGGTGGGGGTGGGGGTGGGGGTGGGGGTGGGTGGTTCAAAACGAGCATCAAAGTGTTTCACAGACATAAAAGATCAAAGAATAGAACACGATACAGATATACAGAATAAATCTGAACGAGGTCTGAAAACTACAAGTAGCCTACAGATATAACCGGAAGTTTGTTCTGCTGTCGGATCTTGTTTCAAGCTCGTCTCAGGAAGAAACTGGTCTACTCCAGACCAGCAGGAGGCGCTGCCGGACCACCTGGTCCTGTAAAAGGTGTCATGGCGGCTCCCTGTCGGACGTTTCCTTCACGGTGAAACTGAACCAACAGATTAAGAGTTAGTTTGAGGATGAGCTGAAAGAAGAAGAAGCACGTGACTCTCAGGTGAGACAGAACTCAGTTCACCTGAGAGTTCTTTACTGTCCTCGCGCTCTGTGTCTCGGTTCTAATCTAACGTCTCGTGTGTTTACTAACGTCTCGTGTGGATCGGACGGACTCGCCAGACTTCGTTGACATATCGTCTGTTTTAGAGCTGGCAGGTAAAACACCTGAGCGAACCGAACGTCCGCCCGTTTGTCTGTAAAAGTTGGTTCTATTAATTAATTCGGCGTAGAAATAATCCAACAAAACACCTGTAAACTCAGGTAAAATACCAACAAACACACCTGTACGAGGCTGGATGGATCAGACGTCAGTGGAGATGGTTCTGGTGGATCCCAGAACCTTTCCATGGTTCTTCATTATGACACTAGACTGGTTTCTCTCCTGTTGGTGTGTTTGGATGAACTGAGGATCACAATGATCTGAACAGTCTGTTATATTAATTACTGAGTCGAGTCTTTCGTTCTCTGTAAACAAATACAAACGTTATTAATAACAAACCTATTATATAAAGCTTCTATTAAGATAAGATTAAAACTGCCCAAAAGGAATGAAAAGCAATAATCAAACAGGGTTAGTGTGAATATAAGGAAAGGGTTGAAGGACAGATGTCCAACAGGAAGACAAGGGGCCTTTAGATGAAATCTGTTTCTGGTTATGGGACCAGGTCTCCCAGCGTCCCTGGTGCTGGATCAATGTAAATGAAGCAAACCAGTTCTTTGTAGGTTTGATGACTTCTCTGCATCCCACGAGAGCATCCTCTCTACTGTTGCACTGAGTAGTCCTGAGGATGTAGACCAGCAGCAGTTAAAGCACCTTCAGATGAACAAGCCAGCAGGTCCTGATGGTGTCCATCCAGCACCCCGAAGGTCTGTGCTGACCAGCTCAGACCTTCATTGTATCTTCTCCTCGTCTCTCTTCATCAGACATTCCAGTGATGTGGAAAACATCTTGTTTAGTTCCAATCCCAAAGAAACACCGTGTGAGGAGTCGTAAACCTGAGACCTGTAGACCTGAGACTTGGAGACCTGTAGACTTGGAGACTTGTAGACCTGAGATCTGGAGACTTGGAGACCTGAGATCTGTAGACCTGAGATCCGTAGACCTGAGATCTGTAGACCTGAGATCTGTAGACCTGAGACTTGGAGACCTGTAGACTTGGAGACCTGTAGACTTGGAGACCTGTAGACTTGGAGACCTGTAGACCTGAGACCTGTAGACCTGAGACTTGTAGACCTGGAGACCTGAGACCTGAGATCTGTAGACCTGAGACTTGGAGACCTGTAGACTTGTAGATCTGGAGACTTGTAGACCTGGAGACCTGAGATCTGGAGACCTGAGACTTGTAGACCTGAGACCTGTAGACCTGAGACCTGGAGATCTGGAGACCTGTAGACTTGTAGACCTGTAGACCTGAGATCTGGAGACCTGAGATCTGGAGACCTGAGACCTGAGATCTGGAGACCTGTAGACCTGAGACTTGTAGACCTGGAGACCTGAGACCTGGAGACCTGAGATCTGGAGACCTGTAGACCTGAGACTTGTAGACCTGGAGACCTGAGACCTGGAGACTTGTAGACCTGGAGACCTGAGATCTGGAGACCTGAGATCTGGAGACCTGAGACCTGGAGACCTGAGATCTGGAGACCTGTAGACCTGAGACTTGTAGACCTGTAGACTTGTAGACCTGTAGACCTGAGACCTGTAGACCTGACATGATGAAGTGTTCTGAGAGGGTTGTCCTGGGTCACCTGAGTAGACAGTCTTCAGAGATGAAGGGTGTGTTGGTAGATGATGCTCTACTGGTTATGCTCCACAGTATTTATAGTCCTATAAACGTGAGGTTGAGTCTCAGCTGCTGTGATGAACATCTTTTAAAACTAAATGTTGGAAAGACCAAAGAGTTGGTTATTGATTTGAGGAGGAGGAGGAGGAGGTCTCCCCGGTGATGATTAAGGGTCAGCAGATATAAATATCTTGGGGTCTATCACTGTGGAGGATCAATAAGATGATCAGAGACCCCAGACTCACTAGAGGTCACTGTAGAGAAGAGAACAAGTTAAAAACGATTGTTTCTGTTGAAGGTGTTTTTAAAGGACCCAGAAGCTCATTCAGTGAGAGACTCAGAGTTCTACTGAACCACTCAGAAGGTATTTGGTTCCAGCAGCTGTTAGATTTTTAGATGTGGTTTTTAGATTTAGCATCTTTCTGACGTCAATCATGTTTTCTATGGTATTTTATGTTGTTTATTCTTTGTAATGTGGTTTTTGTCTGTTGTGGACTGTGTCTATTGTTGTCTGTATGAGTCTGTTGTTGTCTATTGTTGTCTGTATGAGTCTGTTGTCTATTGTTGTCTGTGTGAGTCTATTGTTGTCTGTGTGAGTCTATTGTTTGTGTGTCTCTATTGTTGTCTGTGTGAGTCTATTGTTTGTGTGTGTCTATTGTTGTCTGTGAGTCTATTGTTTGTGTGTGTCTATTGTTGTCTGTGTGAGTCTATTGTTTGTGTGTCTCTATTGTTGTCTGTGAGTCTATTGTTTGTGTGTGTCTATTGTTGTCTGTGTGAGTCTATTGTTTGTGTGTGTCTATTGTTGTCTGTATGAGTCTGTTGTTGTCTATTGTCTGTGTGAGTCTATTGTTGTCTGTGTGAGTCTATTGTTTGTGTGTGTCTATTGTTGTCTGTGTGAGTCTATTGTTGTCTGTTGTCTGTGTGTGTGTGTGTGTGTGTCTATTGTTGTCTGTATGAGTCTGTTGTTGTCTATTGTTGTCTGTGTGAGTCTATTGTCTGTGTGAGTCTATTGTTATCTGTTGTTGTCTGTGTGAGTCTATTGTCTGTGAGTCTATTGTTATCTGTTGTTGTCTATTGTTGTCTGTGTGAGTCTATTGTCTGTATGAGTCTGTTATCTGTTGTTGTATATTGTTGTCTGTGTGTGTCTATTGTCTGTGTGAGTCTATTGTTATCTGTTGTTGTCTATTGTTGTCTGTGTGTGTCTATTGTCTGTGTGAGTCTGTTGTTATCTGTTGTTGTATATTGTTGTCTGTGTGTGTCTATTGTCTGTGTGAGTCTGTTGTTATCTGTTGTTGTCTATTGTTGTCTGTGTGAGTCTATTGGATTAATAAAGTTTTCTAATCTTGTTGTTGTCACAACATCCAGACAGCATCAGAGGACCAATCAGAGTGAGCCTCACCTGTCCCTCTACAGGTATGAATGTGATGTCATCAGTGATGCGGGGGGCCCGCCGGCTCGTCCTCGTGGACCCGGCTCTGCTCAGCCACTTCCTGTCTCCGCCCGTCCTCTGTCCGGCTCGAAGCTCCGCCCCCTTGCTCACCTGTGAACAGAACAGGAAGTTCGCCTCCAAACAGGTGAGTCTTGACTCGACACTTCTGGGCCCCGTTCCTCGTACGTGGCTAACTGAGTTAGCCGGATAAGTTTGAGGATGAGATTACATAAGTCAGGCTTTTCGGTTCCACGAAGCAAGTTTGGCAAAATCACCATAGCAACACATCCATAAGTGTGAACCTGCTCCAGAGCAGCTCACTGAAGGAAGATGGATAAGTTCACCACTCCCCCGGGAACATGTCATCTCCTTCATCATCCCACTGATGAAGGAGCGATATTAGTTAGATTAGTGTTTTATAGGAGAGAGTTCTTCCAGATCGGTCCGTGTACGTTTTGATCGTCTGTTTTACGTTCATTCGATGAAACAAAAATACGTAAATGTCCGTATTTTAACGGTAAAACAGACTAAAACGTACACGGACCGAGATCGCCAAGATCCGTTATCACATCACGATGACTTCCTGTACGAGCGCGATCGATTCTGATACAAGGAATCATTGATGAACAAGACCTTCTGGAGTCAGACATGGTGAACACACAGCCGAGCATTGAGCGTCTCACAGACTGGATCAGAGCCGTGAGCTGTGAGCGAGTGGTACATTATTGTACAGTGTGGGCGATGCCGCTGCATGCCGTGCTGTTGGTGAAGTTTATTTGGTGCTTAAGAAGCTTCTGGATGTGTTCAATACATTACCATGGCACATATTGTATGGACTCACCATTCTGAATCATGTTTGTGTGCTTAGGTTTGACTTGCTCCCATGTCCTCTTGATGGTTAAACTACATGGGGGTTAAAGCTCTCATCATGATATGACAGTGGTATTAGTACACCATAGCATATCATTACTGTACTCATGATGAGAAGAGAGAGAATCACACAAGTTCTCTTCACTGCTTCAATTGATTGAATGTCTGATTATGAATAATAAACATACTGATCCATACACAGATTCACACACATATTCAAACTCCTAGTTCTATATGTGATCTACACATACATGTATATACACATGTATAGTATGATACATGAGCGCATACAGTACATATATCCTCATAAGTATCTATTGATTCCTATCAGTTAGATACTCGTTGGGCTTGTTTTATCTACTTATTGTGAAAGAGTTGAGATCATTATTTCCTCTATAAGATCTCATTGATGATGCATTCCATTAAGCCTACTGACGCACATTTAAAGACATATCATCTGATTGATTGGGGTGATGAGGCACTTCAAATGAGCCGATACATTTCCCAACACTTACGGATTTAACTTGTCTGATATTTTATATGATATATATATTTTATATTATATATATATTTTATATTATATATATATTTTATATTATATATATATTTTATATGATATATATATTTTATATATATTTTATATGATATATATATTTTATATGATATATATATTTTATATGATATATATATTTTATATGATATATATATTTTATATGATATATATATTTTATATGATATATATATTTTATATGATATATATATTTTATATTATATATATATATTTTATATGATATATATATTTTATATTATATATATTTTATATTATATATATATTTTATATTATATATATATTTTATATTATATATATATTTTATATTATATATATATTTTATAGTATATATATATTTTATAGTATATATATATTTTATAGTATATATATATTTTATAGTATATATATATTTTATAGTATATATATATTTTATATTATATATATATATATTTCTCAGCGGTGGCGGTGTTAGATTAGTCATGATTATGGTCTTGACTTCCTCATAAGCGTTCATGATCATCTCCTGCTCATCAGCGGAGAACAAAGAGTCTCTTTCTTTGACTTTATTCACTATTGTACTGTTAGAAAATCATGGTTTCGGTGATCGACGCTTCCCCCCTTTGAAGTAAAACGGGCACGCCCAGTTATCCTGATGACTGAGGTCTGGTTCAACTTAACGAGACTGTTTGAGCTGATCAGCCTTTGAGGAACCGAGATATCCTGACTTCAATCATCGGGTTACTTTAAGCTGGATAAGTGGACATTTGATGGACTTAGTTGAGCGACGTACGAGGAACGGGACCCAGGTCTGCTAGTGATGTCACCGCCTGTTTAAAACACAAACATAATATTTAAACTATGTAAACACACAAACATAATATTTAAACATATAAACACACAAACATAATATTTAAACATATAAACACACAAACATAATATTTAAACATATAAACACACATACATATAATATTTAAACTATGTAAACACACTAGATGTTGTGATGTGCCGTAGGTAAAAGATCAGAGGAACCAGAAGGTCAAAGCTAAAGTGGACAAACAGGAAGTGGAGATCAGACAGAGGATGACGGCGGCGGCTCTCGCTGAGGCCATGAACAAAGACTTTGGTAAGAGACGATTAATGTTATCAATAAAGTTTATTCAAAGTGTTTAATGTGTCTGGCTCATGATGTCGTCTGTGAGGAGACGTTCAGGCGATCCACGTCTCTGCTCTCAAGGTGAACTAGTTTAGTTGAATCCACTGTGGAGCCCCCTGCAGGCCGTCAGCAGCAGTGTTTAGTCGTCTTACAGAGTAATAAAGTCTTTAATAATGAAAGGTCGTGTTTGATACTTCAGATCTTCTCTAAAATCTTCCTCTATGAACTCAAACAGACACATTTCGTGGAAAGTTTTAGAAGTTTTATTTTTCAGACTTGGTTACAGTGCTGCAGGTCTCTCTCTATCTCTCACACATCAAATTTACTTTAAAATCAACACTTACACGTAACAGTTTACTAGATTATGATCCATAAATGTGGTCAACACACGTCTCTCACTCGTTTCCTCGGTGTTGTCTGTTCTCACTCGTAGCTCGGTGGTGTCTTAGCTATCTGTCCTACTGAAGAGCATTTACGTCATGGACACGTCATGACTGCTAAGAACCAATCAAGTAGCGAACGCGGGTGTGGGCGTCATCGTTTCTGAATGTATCCGTTTCCGACCGGACGCTCAGTGTAAACGTGGGGGGGGTGTTGGAGGCTACAGCTCTGGGGAAGAAGCTGTTCCTCAGTCTGTTTGTGCGTGTTTGTATAGTTCTGTACCTTCTCCCCGATGGCAGGGGGACAAACAGACTGTGACCTGGGGGGGTCGGGTCCTTGCTGCTATCGTACACCGTGTCCAGAGTCGGGAGCTCGGTTCCTACGATCCTCTGCGCTGTTTTAACTACCGGGCCAGGTCTCTCCGGTTCTCTGCTGTGCAGCTGGTGTACCACACGGTGGCGCAGTGGAAGAGAATTGTCTCTATGGTGCTCTCCTGTAGAAGTTGAGCAGGAGCTGAGAGGGGAGTTTGGCTTTTTTGGGTTTCCTCAAGAAGAAGAGCATCTGTTGGGCTTTCTTCACCAGATGGGAGGTTTTAAGGGCCCATGTCAGATTCCCAGGAATTTTATGTCACTTACACTCTCCACCTCCTCACCGTTCATGTGGAGAGGGGGAGATGTGGTCTTCCTGGTTCTCCTGAAATCCACGATGATCTTTTTGGTTTTTATAGTGTTCAGGACCAGGTTATTGTCAGTACAACACTCAACTAGATGTTGTACCTCCTCTCTGTAGTGCGCCTCCTCGTTGTTTGATATCAGTCCTACTATAGTGGTGTCATCAGCGAACTTCACTATAGTGTTAGAGGAGTGGAGTCTTTGTAGAATAAAGGTTTTTTTAATGTGTTTTTCTGTCTTTAGACCACGTCTTGGAGGCTCTCCTGAACACCTCTGTGGATGTGGACTCTCTGGAGCCGGACTCGGTTCTGGAGGAGAGGTGGATTAAGGAGGTGGTGACTCGGTCGGGGATGAAGTTCAGATGGGCCAAACTGAGTGAGAGCAGAGAGAGACCCAACAGGGACGTCCAGAGGAGGTACGAGGACAGGAAGTCTTTAAAGTCACATGATTTAACCTGATGTTCATTCATGTTGTTTCTACTGCGAGCACAGCCAATCACACACCGACCAATCAGGAAGGACTACAAACAAACCAACCAACCAGGAAGGACTACAAACCGACCAATCAGGAAGGACTACAAACAAACCAACCAACCAGGAAGGACTACAAACCGACCAATCAGAAAGGGGCTACAAACCGACCAATCAGAAAGGGGCTACAAACCGACCAATCAGGAAGGACTACAAACAAACCAACCAACCAGGAAGGACTACAAACTGTCCAATCAGAAAGGGCTACAAACCGACCAATCAGAAAGGGCTACAAACCGACCAATCAGAAAGGGGCTACAAACCGACCAATCAGAAAGGGGCTACAAACCAACCAATCAGAAAGGGCTACAAACCGACCAATCAGAAAGGGCTACAAACTGTCCAATCAGAAAGGGGCTACAAACCGACCAATCAGAAAGGGACGACAAACTGATGACAATGACTGATTGACTGAATGATTGACTGGTTGGTTGAATGATTGGTTGATTGATTTCTGAGACCTTTTCGTGTGACCTCTCTGAACCCCCTCAGACCTCCAGCTGACCCGTCTCTCCTGAAGCCCCGCCCCCCGGTGGTCACCATCATGGGCCACGTGGACCACGGTAAGACCACCCTGCTGGACAGTCTGAGGAAGAGCCAGATCGTCTCCACGGAGGCCGGAGGGATCACTCAGCACATCGGAGCTTTTCTAGGTAACGTTCACCTGAAGCTTCTCACCTGCTTTCATTCAACTTTATTCACAAAATAGTGTCTAAACAAACCATACCGGTGGGTTTTTTCTTCCAGTTCAGCTGGCTACAGGTGAGAAGATCACCTTTCTGGACACTCCGGGTCACGCTGCCTTCTCCTCAATGAGAGCCCGCGGAGCCAACGCCACCGACATCGTCGTCCTGGTGGTGGCGGCCGACGACGGCGTCATGAACCAGACGGTCGAGTCCATCCAGCACGCCAGGAGAGCCAAAGGTATGAGCTCCACCTGGCAGTCACTACTGAGGGCTATTTCTAAAGTGTTTATATTTGGTTTTGACTCTGTTTCCACTGTGCTTGTACCCTGTTTACACTGTTATCACCGCGTTTACAATGTGTTTGTACCCCGTTTACAGTGTTTGTACCCTGTTTACAGTGTTTGTACCCTGTTTACACTGTTTGTACCCCGTTTACAGTGTTTGTACCCCGTTTACACTGTTATCACCCCGTTTACAATGTGTTTGTACCCCGTTTACAGTGTTTGTACCCTGTTTACAATGTGTTTGTACCCCGTTTACAGTGTTTGTACCCCGTTTACAGTGTTTGTACCCCGTTTACAGTGTTTGTACCCCGTTTACACTGTTATCACCCCGTTTACAATGTGTTTGTACCCCGTTTACAGTGTTTGTACCCTGTTTACAATGTGTTTGTACCCCGTTTACAGTGTTTGTACCCCGTTTACAGTGTTTGTACCCCGTTTACAATGTGTTTGTACCCCGTTTACAGTGTTTGTACCCTGTTTACACTGTTTGTACCCCGTTTGTACCCCGTTTACACTGTGTTTTCATCTTATCTCAGCTCCGATAATCGTGGCGGTGAATAAGTGTGATAAACCTCAGGCCGACCCTCAGAGAGTCAAACAGGAGCTGCTGGCTCATGATGTCGTCTGTGAGGAGTTTGGAGGAGACGTTCAGGCGATCCACGTCTCTGCTCTCAAGGTGAACTAGTTTAGTTTAATCCACTGTGGAGCCCCCTGCAGGCCGTCAGCAGCAGTGTTTAGTCGTCTTAAAGCTGCATTCTCTCTAGTGTCCATCAGGGGGCGACTCCTCTGGTTCTATAGAAGTCTATGAGAAAATGACTCTACTTCTCTCTTGATTTATTACCTCAGTAAACATTGTAAACATGAGTTTATGGTCTCAATCTCTAGTTTCAAGTCTTGTTGGTGTTTTAGGGCAACAACCTGCTGGCTCTGGCCGAAGCCACGGTGGCGCTGGCAGAGGTTTTGGAGCTGAAGGCGGAGCCTAGTGGTGCCGTGGAGGGACTCGTCATCGAGAGTCGCACCGACAAAGGCAGAGGGTGAGTCATCAGTGACCTCTAGAGACAGTATGTAACTCTGGTTCTATGAGTTCTACATGAGCTCTAGAGACAGAATGTAACTCTGGTTCTATGAGTTCTACATGAGCTCTAGAGACAGAATGTAACTCTGGTTCTATGAGTTCTTAGTGACCTCTAGAGACAGTATGTAACTCTGGTTCTATGAGTTCTACATGAGCTCTAGAGACAGAATGTAACTCTGGTTCTATGAGTTCTACATGAGCTCTAGAGACAGAATGTAACTCTGGTTCTATGAGTTCTACATGAGCTCTAGAGACAGAATGTAACTCTGGTTCTATGAGTTCTACATGACCTCTAGAGACAGTATGTAACTCTGGTTCTATGAGTTCTACATGAGCTCTAGAGACAGTATGTAACTCTGGTTCTATGAGTTCTACATGAGCTCTAGAGACAGAATGTAACTCTGGTTCTATGAGTTCTACATGAGCTCTAGAGACAGAATGTAACTCTGGTTCTATGAGTTCTACATGAGCTCTAGAGACAGAATGTAACTCTGGTTCTATGAGTTCTACATGAGCTCTAGAGACAGAATGTAACTCTGGTTCTATGAGTTCTACATGAGCTCTAGAGACAGTATGTAACTCTGGTTCTATGAGTTCTACATGAGCTCTAGTGACAGAATGTAACTCTGGTTCTATGAGTTCTACATGAGCTCTAGAGACAGAATGTAACTCTGGTTCTATGAGTTCTACATGAGCTCTAGTGACAGAATGTAACTCTGGTTCTATGAGTTCTACATGAGCTCTAGAGACAGTATGTAACTCTGGTTCTATGAGTTCTACATGAGCTCTAGAGACAGTATGTAACTCTGGTTCTATGAGTTCTACATGAGCTCTAGTGACAGAATGTAACTCTGGTTCTATGAGTTCTTAGTGACCTCTAGAGACAGAATGTAACTCTGGTTCTATGAGTTCTACATGAGCTCTAGTGACAGAATGTAACTCTGGTTCTATGAGTTCTTAGTGACCTCTAGAGACAGAATGTAACTCTGGTTCTATGAGTTCTTAGTGACCTCTAGAGACAGAATGTAACTCTGGTTCTATGAGTTCTACATGAGCTCTAGAGACAGAATGTAACTCTGGTTCTATGAGTTCTACATGAGCTCTAGAGACAGAATGTAACTCTGGTTCTATGAGTTCTTAGTGACCTCTAGAGACAGAATGTAACTCTGGTTCTATGAGTTCTTAGTGACCTCTAGAGACAGAATGTAACTCTGGTTCTATGAGTTCTTAGTGACCTCTAGAGACAGAATGTAACTCTGGTTCTATGAGTTCTTAGTGACCTCTAGAGACAGAATGTAACTCTGGTTCTATGAGTTCTTAGTGACCTCTAGAGACAGAATGTAACTCTGGTTCTATGAGTTCTTAGTGACCTCTAGAGACAGAATGTAACTCTGGTTCTATGAGTTCTTAGTGACCTAGAGACAGTATGTAACTCTGGTTCTATGAGTTCTACATGAGCTCTAGAGACAGAATGTAACTCTGGTTCTATGAGTTCTACATGAGCTCTACAGACAGTATGATAGTCTGGTTTTCTTGAGTTCTGTCACGTGTCCCCTCAGTCCTGTAACGTCGGCCATCATCCAGCGGGGGACTTTGAGGCGAGGTTGCGTCCTGGTGGCGGGGAAGAGTTGGGCTAAAGTCCGTTTCCTATTTGACGAGAACGGGCGAGCGGTGACGGAGGCCGGGCCGAGCTCGGCGGTCGAGGTGGTGGGTTGGAAAGAGCTGCCGTCTGCTGGAGACGTCATCGTGGAGGTCGAGTCTGAGGTTAGAAACAAAAACACACGACACACCGGTTTGATCCCCGCTGAGCTCTGAGTTTTTATTTTAAACACCTGCTTTGTGCACTAATCACCTTTTTCCGTCATAGCGGCAGTGAGTTAACATTTATTTTGTTGTGTCGTCGAGCAGCAGCGAGCAAGGGAGGCGGTGGAGTGGAGGAGTCATGCAGAGGAGCAGGAGAAGCTGCAGGAGGAGCAGAGCGTCATCGAGCTCAAACAGAAGCTCCACCTGGAGGAGTACAGGAAAGAGAGGGCGGGGCTAACTCACCTGAGTTGGAGGCAGAGGAAGTCGGCTTTGTACCGAGCCAACAAGAACAAGTTCGCCGTGAGACCGAGCGAGAGGACGCAGAGAGACGAGCTGAGCCTGCCGCTCATCATCAAAGGTACACACACACACAGCTGGGCTCTGATTGGCTGCTCTCACTGTGACATCACTCACAGTCACACCTGGGCAGTGTTTCAACAGGTGACCTGTTTCTGTTTCTAGCTTCAGTAAATGGTTTTGTTTCATGAATTCAGCTGCATTGAAACACTTCATTATTAATTATCAGTAAATGCAAGAATTATGTCCATTCACAGTGACGGTCTTAAGAAACGTGACGTTAAACACGGGGTTACCAGGAGAAGTTCATGTTCAGCCTGGTAGATACGTTTAGTCATCACATGTAAAATAAAAGGTTTCAAACCCATCGTCCTGGTTCCCCTCACAGCCACACTGACCGACTGACCTTTGACCTGCAGGTGACGTGGACGGCTCGGTGGAGGTCATCCTCAACATCCTGGACGGTTACGACGCTGAGCAGCAGTGTCAGCTGGAGGTGCTTCACTTCGGCATCGGGGACGTTTCAGAGAACGACGTCAACATGGCCGACACGTTCACAGGTAGACGGTCAGAAACCCCAGAACCAGAACCGACAAACTCCTGACGTTCCGTCTTCCTTCAACAGGTTCCATCTACGGCTTCAACGTCGCAGCCAGCAGGCCCGTCCAGCAGCTGGCGGCGCGGCGCGGCGTCCCGCTGAGACTCCACACCGTCATCTACAAGCTGATCGACGAACTGAAGGACGAGCTGAGCAGCAAACTGCCTCCGCTGCTCTCGGAGAACATCGTCGGTGAGGAACCGTAGATCTGTGTTGTCAGTTTGACCTCTGACCTCGAGAACGTGTAATTCACTAACAGATCATTCTTTAGTTTAGTAGACGTTCTAACTAAACTCTGCTCAAAGAGACAAAGAAGAAATCAGCTGGAAGCTTAGATTGAATCAGGAAGTTCATATTTACTGATCAATACTCAAACCATTGTCGACTTATTGATACGTTTATTTAATCAATAGATCTGTAAAACTGAGTTTCTCCACAAAGCATTTTGGAATCATGAAGATAAAACTAATCTGTCATTGTTAAATACCTTACAGGTCAAAAGTCCATAAATCTCAAAGCGAATATATTTTTATTCAAGTCAATAACGAGGACAAAAACAAACAGGAAGTGGTTTGTCTCTCTGCAGGTGAAGCGACGGTTCTCGCCATGTTTGACGTCTCCGTGGGGAAGAAGAAGGTTCCTGTTGCCGGCTGTCGGGTTCAGAAAGGTCAGCTGGACCGCCGACTCAAGTTCAGACTGATCCGAGGCCGAGACATCGTCTGGGAGGGTGAGTCAGAACCTGGACTTAGTACTTTAAGAACAGGAAGTAAAGCTGTGACCAACACACACATTATACTACGACAGTCTATGAACTGCTATACTATCACTCTTTACGACGTTCTCTCATTGTTCCCTCGTGTTCCTTCAGGTTCTCTGGTGGCGTTGAAGCACCACAAAGACGAGGTCCAGACGGTGAAGTTGGGGATGGAATGCGGTCTGTCGGCCGACGGAGACGTGGACTTCAGGTCCGGTGATGTCATCGTCTGTTTCGAGGCGCTGGACACTCAGCAGGTCACTTCCTGGGATCCTGGCTTCTAAACATCACTTCCCAGCATGCTCTGCTGCACAAACAGACTTAACTCATGTAAAATGTAAATGTGATAATTTAACTTTGATGATGTAAAATTGTATTTGTGTTTTGGACATAAATCATCTGCAACATGACGTCACTTCCTGTCGTACCTTTAAAAGCTGGTGGTTTACCGGGACACGAGGTCCTGGTCTCACTGAGACACTTTGTCCAGTTCAAAACAAAGAAACCAGTTTTTTGTTTCAGAAACATTTTTAATACGAATTTAAATCAGACGGTTCAGATCAACTATGAAACTAAACCGGTTACACAATATTCAAAAAGGAGAAATCCTGCTTTCTGATTGGACGAATCTCAAACCGTTTTGTCCTTCCTGTTAAAAAGCTACAAATAAAGTTACAGATCAAACATTTATTCATATTTAATCAGAGTGGAGCAAATATGAAGCTATTAAAGAGGTGACTGTTCCTTTAAGAGCCGGGACCGCTTCACTTCCTCTTGGTCTTGGCTGGTCTAGCGAGCAGCGCCGGGTCGATCTGATCTGGTCTCAGGTCCCTGATGGAGAAGAGTCTTTGAGCACGCTCCTTCAGCGTCCCCCCACACTTCAACCCCCGAGACATCAGTTCCTCCTTCAGGACCTCCAGACCCAGAGACTCCAGATCCACCAGAGACCGATCCACCAGAGACTGACCCAGAATTCTGGGGGTCTCTGGAGGACCCTGGTCCTCTGAGGGTATAGCGGTCTGGTCTCTGGCTGTCTCTGGAGGACCCGGGTCCTCTGAGGGTCTGACTGTCTGGTCTATGGGGGTCTCTGGAGGACCCTGGTCCTCTGAGGGTGTAGCGGTCTGGTCTCTCACGGTCTCTGGAGGACCCTGACCTCCTGCAGGTCTGCTGGTCTGCTGGTCTGAGGAGGTGTCTGAGGAGCTGAAGGAGACGATGATTTTAGTGAATGTTTGCTGGATCTGGACCCTAGAGGATCAGGTCTGAAGGATCTGGACTCTAAAGGATTTAGTTCTCTAACCTGCTGCTTTGCTCAGGCTCCGCCTCCTCTGTCTGCGTCGTCATGGTAACAGCAGCAGCAGCTCCACAGCTGGAGGAGGATGAAGACTCCTCCTCTTCATCATCATCATCTTCTGAGCTCAGCATCTCTCCGGTCCTGTAACCATGACAACACATTTAAAACATTAGAGGAACAGATGTTTTAATGACATAATACTATAGTACACACATACACACATACACACATTAGGGGTGGGAACAAAAATCGATACAGCATAGTATCGCGATATTGTATCGATACACGGAAGCAAAGTATCGATCTTTTATTATATAAACTATAAACGTTTTGGTACCAGAAAAATAAAATCAATTGCTTCTTCAGTCCACTAGATGGTGCTGAGTGGTTCTCTGGTGAGGTCAGCAGAGGTTAGGGTCAGCGCGATTGGTCAAAACAAAGAGAGACATCGGAGAAAGAAATCAGAAATGTGCCGTCTGTGTTTAAATCAGACGTCTTAACAAGTAAGGGAAGAAGGACAGGGACACGACTCAGGGACACGACTCAGGGACACGACTCAGGGACACGACTCAGGGACACGACTCAGGGACACGACTCATGGACACGACTCATGGACACGACTCAGGGACACGACTCATGGACACGACTCAGGGACACGACTCAGGGACACGACTCAGGGACACGACTCAGGGACACGACTCAGGGACACGACTCAGGGACACGACTCAGGGACACGACTCAGGGACACGACTCAGGGACACGACTCATGGACACGACCCAGGGACACGACCCAGGGACACGACCCAGGGACACGACCCAGGGACACGACCCAGGGACACGACCCAGGGACACGACCCAGGGACACGACCCAGGGACACGACCCAGGGACACGACCCAGGGACACGACCCAGGGACACGACTCAGGGACACGACTCAGGGACACGACTCAGGGACACGACTCAGGGACACGACTCAGGGACACGACTCAGGGACACGACTCAGGGACACGACTCAGGGACACGACTCAGGGACACGACTCAGGGACACGACTCAGGGACACGACTCAGGGACACGACTCAGGGACACGACTCAGGGACACGACTCAGGGACACGACTCAGGGACACGACTCAGGGACACGACTCAGGGACACGACTCAGGGACACGACTCAGGGACACGACTCAGGGACACGACTCAGGGACACGACTCAGGGACACGACTCAGGGACACGACTCAGGGACACGACTCAGGGACACGACTCCGTCGCTCCGACACAGCCGTGCTCAAGCTCTACAGAGAAGTGAAGCTTAACGTTGAGGAATCTTTGAGTACAGCAGAAAGAGTTTCATTAACTTGCGATGCGTGGACGTGAAGCGCAGTGGATTCCTATGTGACTATAACAGCACAATATCTCAGAGGACTGGAGACTGATGTCTCACGTTGTCCAAACTAGAGCCGTACACGTAAGTCACATGACAGACCTCCTGCTAATGCAGCACAGAATGGGGGATTGCCGACAATAACCTGGTGGTTGTAACCGACAGCTCTTCTAACGTGGGCGTTGCCGTTCAGTTAGCGGGATTCACTCACACACTCAATCTGTCCTCACAACGGGGGTTAAATCTGCCGACAGCAGCCTCGTGGGGAGAGTGCGGCGCATAACTGTCTCTGTCCTCGACGTCCACGCATCGCGAGTTATACTGAGTTATATAACTCTTATATCGTACTTATAGAAGTTATAGACACGTTTGCATTCGGTTAAGTTGGACGATGTAGACTGTAATACAAACAGGTGCAACATGTATCACAGTGTTGGTCGGTCTGTTTGCTTGACAATCAATACAAATGATTGAAGTGAGATGAACAGACTGAAAACTTTCTCTTATAGATAAAACATATTGACACAGTTTTCCTTTGGGGACATCATTTGAAGTCGAAAAGTAATAAATCGCAATATATGTTATCGCAATACTCAGCATATCGCAGTATCGTGATAATATCGTATCGTGATAATATCGTACCGTGACCCAAGTATTGTGATAATATCGTATCGTGATAATATCGTATCGTGATAATATCGTATCGTGATAATATCGTATCGTGATAATATCGTATCGTGATAATATCGCATCGTGATAGTATCGTATCGTGATAATATCGTATCGTGATAATATCGTATCGTGATAATATCGTATCGTGATAATATCGCATCGTGATAATATCGTATCGTGATAATATCGTATCGTGATAATATCGCATCGTGATAATATCGCATCGTGATAATATCGTATCGTGATAATATCGCATCGTGATAATATCGTATCGTGATAATATCGCATCGTGATAATATCGCATCGTGATAATATCGTATCGTGATAATATCGCATCGTGATAATATCGTATCGTGATAATATCGCATCGTGATAATATCGCATCGTGATAATATCGCATCGTGATAATATCGCATCGTGATAATATCGCATCGTGATAATATCGTATCGTGATAATATCGTATCGTGGGACCTCTGGCGATTCCCACCCTATGTGTGTGTGTGTGTGTGTATATTAAAACCTGTTGTATGTTCTGAATGTTGGACACAAGAAGATCTGACTTCACATCTAACAAACTAAAGAGAAAACACCGATAGATATATATAATAATCCTCCCCCTCCCCCCCCCCTCTCTCTCCTCCTCCTCCTCCTCACCAGAAACAGGCTGCTGCTGCGTTGTTCTTCTTCTTCTGTTTCTTCTTCTGCGGCTGCTCTCTGTGGTCACAGTTTGTTCTCTTTGGTGCAGAGCCGTCCTTCACCTGCAGACCTGAGACATACCTGAGAGGTTAGAGGAGGTCACATGACATCATCATGACATCATCATAGTGGGAGGAGTCACCCTTCATCACGGAGTCCTCCAGCCTCTCGGATAGGTCGTGACACTGTCTCTGGTACTCCGGGTCACTGAACTGGTGTTTAGGTTCAGAGAGCTTTCTCTGGAGGCGCTCCACACGACGCTGCTCCTTCTGCGCCTCCCTCTCTGTCTGCTGCTGCAGCCACTCAGCCATCCTACACACCACAGAAGAAGAGGTCCATTTAGTTAACAAGGAGAAGAGGTCACATTGAGTTAAGAAGAAAAAGAGGAGGAGAGAGGAAAGACAGAAGAGAAGGAGGAGGAAGAAGAGGAGGCGCTCCACACGACGCTGCTGCTTCTGCACCTCCCTCTCTGCTGCTGCAGCCACCCTACAGCAGAAGGAGCTTCTTACTCCTTCTTGTGGTTCACATCTCTCAGTCTCCTCCCACTCAGGTCTCGACAGGAGGAGAGTAGAAGAAGGAGGAGGAGAATTAGTAGTAGAAGGAGTAGTAGTACTCTTACTCCTTCTCGTGGTTCACATCTCGTAGTCTCCTCCCACTCAGGTCTCGACAGGCCTCCCTGTTTGTAGTCTTTTCGATCTGAGCTCCCAGAGCTCTCAGCATGGAGCCGAACCCTGAAAACACCACAGAAGAAGAACTCGTCTTTAATCTCCTGTTTCCTGAATAACTTTTTATTAGTTTATTTTTTGTCTATTTGAACGCACCTCCTTTCCCTCCACGGAGGCGGGGCTCCAGGTGATAGACGGCCCCGCTCTGCAGAACGTCCTCCAGGTGAGACACGCGACCATTTCTGACCACGTAGAAATCCGTAGAAGAAGAAAGTCCCTACAGACACACAACGTTAAAACTTCTTTAAAGATGACTTTTACATCAGAAGCATCATACATATAACGATATAGATTAATAGATTGATCTTTAATAAGTTAAACTTTAAGGAAACGCGCTAACGAGGCTAGCCTTCTGTTTGTGTTTGTTAGCTAACGTTAGCTACTGGGCTAACACCACGACACAGTCAGCCCGCCATTGTTTCTGTTTTCCCGCATAAACCTGTCGTGAACACTCACGTGCTGCTGGACGAACCGGTCCAGAACGTCTCCGACCAGAGACCCATCCGGAAACAGCGCGTTAGAGAAGCGGAGAAAGGGAGAGCTCACGATCACCTCCATGTTGTTAGGTTTCTGCTTACTGCTCAGGGCGCATGCGCTGCTGCTGCTTCTTCTTCTGCGGGCTCAACACTCCGGAAAGAGAAGAGACGTCAAACACGTCATTGCGACGCTACCTGCCGTCAATTAAATGAAGTAAAGTAAAGTGAAATGAAATAAAATAAAATGAAATAAAGTGGAATAAAATAAAATAATTAGTTGATTCAATATTATTCTATTTTATTGTATATATATTGTGCATTTTTATTGCGTTATGCTAATGTAGCAAAACAAATTCCCCTTGCGGGATTAATAAAGTAACTATCTATTTATCCATCCATAACACATCTGTGCAATATAAATACACTGTGCAATACTACAATTATTCTGTCTGTATATATATAATATTTTAGTTAGTAGGATTTTATATTCTTTACTGTTTTATTACTTATTTATAATACTTGTTTTGATCTTGTTTTTACTATGTCTCTTGTGTGCACTATACTTTGTTATATGTATTATATATACTGTATGCTGCTGTCATCCTGTAAATGTCCCCGCTGCGGGGCTAATAAAGGTTTATCTTATTTTTTCTTTTAAATAAAGCTACAGTACCGGGACTCACCGGGGGGCGCTGTGAGCGGCCTTCTACACCGGAAGTGACGGTGTTCTGGTTCCCCTGGTGTTGTGACAACATGGCGGCCCTGAGGAAGGTTGTTTCCAGCTTCAGGTGTGGACACCGGTTCACCTCCTGCAGGTTCTCCAGAACCTCCTTCAGCTCAGACTCCTCGGACAGAAGACCCACATCCGGGTTCTCCGCAGCCTTCGACCTGCAGTCGGAGCTCCGGCGGGAGGCAGAGAGCTCTGCGGCCGGCGGCAGCGTCTCCTCCTCCGGACAGGATCAGAGCTTCTCCTCGCTGCTCCGGAGGTCTCCGCTGGTCCAGATGGGACCGGCCAGAGACAAGGTGGTGGTCGGGAGGATCGTCCACGTGGTCCACGACGACCTGTACGTCGACTTCGGAGGGAAGTTCCACTGCGTGTGTCGACGACCGGCCGACGGAGAGAAGCTGCAGCCGGGCAGCAGGGTCCGTCTGCGGCTGCAGGACCTGGAGCTCACCGCCCGGTTCCTGGGGGCCAACACCGACACCACGCTGCTGGAGGCCCAGGCCGTACTGTTGAGCCCGCTGGAGGGAAGGGAGGCCCGGGAGAACCAGAACCAGGACTGATCCGGATCAGACCGTCAGAGCCCTGGTTCTGTAGAATCAGAGGTTTGTGTTTGTGGACTTTAAACTTGAGTTTGAACTGATTATTATAATAAATATAATTTATATTAACACATTAGACATCTTTGTCTCGTTCTTTTCAGGGATTCTGTTGGAAAAATATATGAAAATACAATATAAAAACACGATAAAAGTGAATGAAAGAGAAGTAAAGAGTCACAGAAACGTTTAAATCAGACACAGAGTCGGTGGTTTTGTTTCCTTTCTGTACTTTAATGAGAGAAAACATCCAGCGGTGGTTTGACCGAGCTGAGCCTGAACGCCTCCAATGGCTGCTGGGGATTAACCCAGAACTCTGACTCACAGGCACAGAGCAGGTTCTCAGGTGAGATGGAGGCAGATATCTGACGTCATATATATACATATATAGACGTCATAATGTTTATATAGTCAGTTCATACATGAAGCAGCAGGAGAGGGATCAGTACTGTTGTAGTAGTAGTCCTGTAGTTATGATGTAGTACTGCTGTAGTAGTAGTAGTAGTAGTAGTAGTAGTAGTACTGCTGTAGTAGTAGTAGTCCTGTAGTTATGGTGTAGTAGTAGTACTGTAGCTATGATGTAGTAGTACTGTAGCTATGATGTAGTAGTAGTAGTAGTGCTGTAGTACTAGTAGTAGTACTATAGCTATGATGTAGTACTAGTAGTAGTACTGTAGCTATGATGTAGTAGTACTGTAGCTATGATGTAATACTAGTAGTAGTACTGTAGCTATGATGTAGTACTAGTAGTAGTACTGTAGCTATGATGTAGTAGTACTGTAGCTATGATGTAGTAGTACTGTAGCTATGATGTAGTAGTAGTACTGTAGCTATGATGTAGTAGTACTGTAGCTATGATGTAATACTAGTAGTAGTACTGTAGCTATGATGTAGTAGTACTGTAGCTATGATGTAGTAGTACTGTAGCTATGATGTAGTAGTAGTACTGTAGCTATGATGTAATACTAGTAGTAGTACTGTAGCTATGATGTAGTACTAGTAGTAGTACTGTAGCTATGATGTAGTAGTACTGTAGCTATGATGTAATACTAGTAGTAGTACTGTAGCTATGATGTAATACTAGTAGTAGTACTGTAGCTATGATGTAGTAGTACTGTAGCTATGATGTAATACTAGTAGTAGTACTGTAGCTATGATGTAGTAGTACTGTAGCTATGATGTAGTAGTACTGTAGCTATGATGTAGTAGTAGTACTGTAGCTATGATGTAATACTAGTAGTAGTACTGTAGCTATGATGTAGTACTAGTAGTAGTACTGTAGCTATGATGTAGTAGTACTGTAGCTATGATGTAATACTAGTAGTAGTACTGTAGCTATGATGTAATACTAGTAGTAGTACTGTAGCTATGATGTAGTACTAGTAGTAGTACTGTAGCTATGATGTAATACTAGTAGTAGTACTGTAGCTATGATGTAGTAGTAGTACTGTAGCTATGATGTAGTAGTACTGTAGCTATGATGTAGTAGTAGTACTGTAGCTATGATGTAGTAGTACTGTAGCTATGATGTAGTAGTAGTACTGTAGCTATGATGTAGTAGTACTGTAGCTATGATGTAGTAGTAGTACTGTAGCTATGATGTAGTAGTACTGTAGCTATGATGTAATACTAGTAGTAGTACTGTAGCTATGATGTAGTACTAGTAGTAGTACTGTAGCTATGATGTAGTACTAGTAGTACTAGTGCGGTCGTCATGTTCTTGTGACTGCAGCTCTTCATCCACACATGGTCACATAGAGCCACTGAGGAGAGACAACGTCACAGCATCAGAGAATATAAACACACTAAATAAAATGCATATTAATACATATAGATTTACACACACTGGGTCTGATATATTATTATAATATTTATATATATAATACACAAAGTACTGAGGTGATGATCTGAGAGGATGTCTGGGATTAAATACATGTGTGTTTCAGGTACAATGATGTCATCGACATACTTCATGTTTTTTAACACTAACCTCGCTGATGTTCAGTTCTGCACGTCCGGTCCCGTCCCTGTCGAGCTCCTTGAACGCCTCTAAAAAACACCACAGAAGAAGAAACACAACGTTCAGGTCACGTTGTACAAACCAAGAGTCAGTACTCTGATGTCTTACTGCAGTAAAAGTACTCACACCACAGTATAAGTACATTACAGTCATTTAACAGACGCTTTTATCCAAAGAGACTTACAATAAGTGTATTCAACATCGTATTCAAGAGAACTACTAGAACCAGAAGTCATGAGTGCATCTCCTTTAAACATCTAAGAGCATAAACCAGAGCAACGGTAAAAGTACTAATACCACAGTATAAGAGGGCCCTGAAGGCAGCATCAGAGTGAACAGAGGGCCCTGAAGGCAGCAGCAGAGTGAACAGAGGGCCCTGAAGGCGGCACCAGAGTGAACAGAGGGCCCTGAAGGCGGCAGCAGAGTGAACAGAGGGCCCTGAAGGCGGCACCAGAGTGAACAGAGGGCCCTGAAGGCGGCACCAGAGTGAACAGAGGGCCCTGAAGGCAGCACCAGAGTGAACAGAGGGCCCTGAAGGCAGCATCAGAGTGAACAGAGGGCCCTGAAGGCGGCAGCAGAGTGAACAGAGGGCCCTGAAGGCGGCAGCAGAGTGAACAGAGGGCCCTGAAGGCGGCACCAGAGTGAACAGAGGGCCCTGAAGGCGGCACCAGAGTGAACAGAGGGCCCTGAAGGCGGCACCAGAGTGAACAGAGGGCCCTGAAGGCGGCACCAGAGTGAACAGAGGGCCCTGAAGGCGGCAGCAGAGTGAACAGAGGGCCCTGAAGGCAGCATCAGAGTGAACAGAGGGCCCTGAAGGCAGCACCAGAGTGAACAGAGGGCCCTGAAGGCAGCAGCAGAGTGAACAGAGGGCCCTGAAGGCGGCAGCAGAGTGAACAGAGGGCCCTGAAGGCGGCACCAGAGTGAACAGAGGGCCCTGAAGGCGGCACCAGAGTGAACAGAGGGCCCTGAAGGCGGCAGCAGAGTGAACAGAGGGCCCTGAAGGCAGCATCAGAGTGAACAGAGGGCCCTGAAGGCGGCAGCAGAGTGAACAGAGGGCCCTGAAGGCGGCACCAGAGTGAACAGAGGGCCCTGAAGGCGGCACCAGAGTGAACAGAGGGCCCTGAAGGCGGCAGCAGAGTGAACAGAGGGCCCTGAAGGCGGCAGCAGAGTGAACAGAGGGCCCTGAAGGCAGCACCAGAGTGACGTACTGAACATGGCCTCCAGCTTGACGAGGCAGCAGGTGAAGTTGTCAAAGTCGATGATCTCGTTGTCGGCGTATCGAGCGACCAGCATCTGATACAGCTTGTTGTTCAGCTTGAACCCTGAGGACACAGAGGTCAGAGGTCAGAGGGTTCACAGAAACTGACCGTTTAACGACGAGTGACGAGAACTTACCGCCGTTTTCCAGCGCCAGACGCATCTCGTAGGAGCTCATGCATCCGGATTTATCCAGATCGAACTCTCGGAAGATTCCCTACAGAGTCACAAGATAACGTTGTTAGCTTGTAAACCTTATGACTTCTTCTTCTGTGGTTGTTTACAGACAGAGATCTTCAGACTGATGGTTTCAGCATTGAGTCCTGCAGAGCCGGACTGTTGGACTACAGAAACATGACGACTTCCTGTTGGACTACAGAAACATGACGACTTCCTGTTGGACTACAGAAACATGACGACTTCCTGTTGGACTACAGAAACATGACGACTTCCTGTTGGACTACAGAAACATGACGACTTCCTGTTGGACTACAGAAACATGTCATCGTCGGTTATGTGTTAGTGAAATGCACCCTGGGAGTTGTGGTCTTTATAAGCATATACTGTATGTTCTAACACAGGTTCCTCATGTTTTGGTTCCACGTTCTCCTCAAACGTTCCTCCTCTGAACTCACCAGCCACTTCCTGATCTTGTTCCACAGAACCTGGAACTCCAGCAGACCAAGTCGAGCGCTGCCGTCTTTCTGAGCTCGAGTCAAGAAGAAGAAGAAGTGAAGAAGACTGAACAAATGTTTCAAAATAAAAGCCTTGTTAGGAAATGAAGAGCTTCCTCTCTGCTGAGGGGCTTTTAATTTGAAATGAATACAGGAAGTGGACAGAAGCGTTGCGTTTGAATTAACAGCAGATCAGAAAATAAGGTTTGACAAAATGTACTTATCAAATAAATATAAACTTGTTTCAAATAAAGGCCACTTTTAAGGATTTACAATCATTTAAGGACGTTAACCATTAAACCCAAATATTGATTATTTCTGCTGAGAAACTAATTCTCAGTTTATAGACTTCCTTCTTTTAACCTGTTGGGGCTTGAGCAAAAATAACAAGCAGAACCAGCAGAACCAGCACCAGAACAAACAGAACCAGCAGACAGTAGCAGGACTAACAGAACCAGCAGATGGAGGATACGTCCATAAGGCTGACCATGGCTCTGCAGGACTCAATGCTGAAACCATCAGTCTGAAGATCTCTGTCTGTAAACAACCACAGAAGAAGAAGTGTTGTGAACCAGTGAGAACATTTGAACATCAGCAGCATCAGAACTTACGTTTGGACACGACCCGGTTGAGGATGGTCCTGAGCTCTCTGAATGAGATCTCCATGTCCTGATGAGAGGAAACACGTTGATATAAACATGTTTTATGTTTCATTTATTATTATTATTATTATTATCCAGAAACTCACGTCTCCAGACAGCTGAGCGAACATGGACCTGAAGGAGTCGTCGACGTCGTCCGCTGAGATTTCCTTCTGCAGAGAACAACAAGGTAAAAGGTCATCACGACACAAAGCCAGCAAACAGTTTAGTTTAGTTATTACTGTTATAAAATATATGTTAACAGTTTAGTTTAGTTATTACTGTTATAAAATATATGTTATAACAGTTTAGCTATTACTGTTATAAAATATATGTTAACAGTTTAGTTATTACTGTTATAAAATATATGTTAACAGTTTAGTTATTACTGTTATAAAATATATGTTATAACAGTTTAGTTATTACTGTTATAAAATATATGTTAACAGTTTAGTTTAGTTATTACTGTTATAAAATATATGTTATAACAGTTTAGTTATTACTGTTATAAAATATATGTTATAACAGTTTAGTTATTACTGTTATAAAATATATGTTAACAGTTTAGTTTAGTTATTACTGTTATCAAATATATGTTATAACAGTTTAGTTATTACTGTTATAAAATATATGTTAACAGTTTAGTTTAGTTATTACTGTTATAAAATATATGTTATAACAGTTTAGTTATTACTGTTATAAAATATATGTTATAACAGTTTAGTTATTACTGTTATAAAATATATGTTAACAGTTTAGTTTAGTTATTACTGTTATAAAATATATGTTATAACAGTTTAGTTATTACTGTTATCAAATATATGTTATAACAGTTTAGTTATTACTGTTATAAAATATATGTTAACAGTTTAGTTATTACTGTTATAAAATATATGTTATAACAGTTTAGTTATTACTGTTATAAAATATATGTTAACAGTTTAGTTTAGTTATTACTGTTATAAAATATATGTTAACAGTTTAGTTTAGTTATTACTGTTATAAAATATATGTTATAACAGTTTAGTTTAGTTATTACTGTTATAAAATATATGTTAACAGTTTAGTTTAGTTATTACTGTTATAAAATATATGTTAACAGTTTAGTTTAGTTATTACTGTTATAAAATATATGTTAACAGTTTAGTTTAGTTATTACTGTTATAAAATATATGTTATAACAGTTTAGTTTAGTTATTACTGTTATAAAATATATGTTAACAGTTTAGTTTAGTTATTACTGTTATAAAATATATGTTCAATGTATAAAAAACAGACTTTTACTTTTATATAAACAGATGATTTGCATCATTTGTATCCAAATGAAAATTCAACCACAAGAAGTTCAAACTTGAATTGAAAAGAGCTGAAATAAAATGCTACAAATAAACAAACGTTGGTTTTGATTCTAAAGAGAGTAAAAGATGAAGAGGAGCTGATGATTCATAAAGAGGAAGAAGAAGATCATTTTCTTTTATAAGTTGAGAAGTAAATGTTTTAGAATGTGATATAAAGAAAGACATCGTTCCTCACCTCTTCTTCAAAGTTGGCCACCACGTCGTCGTCCATCTCCCTGCAGAGATCAACACAACGTCACTTCATCCATAATCAATATTTAATAAATCACTAGAATCACTAGGACTCACTCGGTCTCCGACTGTTTCTCCGTGAACACCCTCAGGACGAAATCGGCCTCCTTCGAGGGTTCGAAGGTGGAGGGGACGATCAGGTACTCGCCCGGCGGGAGGCGGAGCCTAGCGCTCACCTCTCGCAGGTTGATGAAGGTCTCAGATCGAGCGCAGGATGAGTGACGCAGGAAGAAGTCCTTTTTCATGTGGACGCTGGGACAGCCGCGGTGCTGCCGGACAGACGGACGCGTTAGAGTTTATAAACTGAGTGTTTTAAATTAAAGTTTGTATGTGTTCTGACTCACCTCCTCAGGGATCTGTGAGGGGGGGGGACAAAGAAGAAAAGTCACAAAACAGAGTGATCATCTCTGATGACATGCTAACATGCTAATCAGGGTGCTAACGCATTATTATCTGGTTGCAAAGCAATTCTCATGTAGTTACTAAAGGGCTCAGGGTCATTATGGGGTTTAAAATGTTAATAATAATATAATGGTTAACTTGTTAGGGTGTCTGAGGAAATGTCTCGTATGTTTAAGGTGGTTACTGTTTGGGCTGTCAAGTATAGAATATAATATTATATATATATATATAAATATAAATATATAAACTGTGTACTATTGATTGTACAGCAGCCAGAGAATAGCGCTGTGTTTGCATCTGTTTGACCTCTGACCTCGTAGACGACGAAGCCGATGGTGTGGACGTCCTGGCCGTGGCGGCGGAAGCGTCGGCGGTCTTTCTGCATCAGAGCCACCAGGAAGCTGCAGGACGCCTCGTCGTCCTCGGGGTCGTCGTCCTCCTCCAGCAGAGAGATCTTGTACTGAGGGTTGATCCAGAACGTGTCTGCAGGGAGGCAGTAATGTGTACACATCAAACCATAGCTGGGTTCAGGTGCACAACAAAAGCAAGCCGTCTCATCTTTGGGCACTTAAACTATATTTAAACTGGTACAAATGTATAGAATGTATAATATATTATGTATAGTGCTGGGCAACGATTAACATTTTTAATCGCGATTAATCGCATTGTTATGCGCAAAGTTCAATAATTAATTCAAAAGTAGTGTATTGTTCACTTTTATTTTAAAGTACTGCTATATGAACTAAAGAGCAATAACATTTGGTTTGCAAAACCTATCTACGTCATGTTTTTATGTTTGTTAAATTCTCAGTAGTGATAACTAAATGATGCTTATTATACATATTACAAACTAAACACTTTAAAAACTCTAAAAACATAATTTAAATGAATCATTTATTTTTGTGGTATTTTGGTCAGACACATATTTAACGCTGATTACCGTAATATGTGTGGTATTTGTTATAAATGTACGTTGGTACATAGAGGGTGATGAGAAGCTGTACATGGAGGGACTTAGGACCCAGGGGAGTGTAGGTGAAGCATGGAGCCTGTAGTCTGCACCGTGGCAGTAACCTGCACGAGGACGTTATGCTAATGAAGAGTTGAGTTAAGAGCAGTTTGTTCTCTCGTGTTCATATGTTCATTTAAAAACACCACAATATGTATTTTGATATTGTCACGTTTGATCCTGTAACGAGATGATCACACGAGCATGTGTGTGTGTGAGTGTGAGTGTGAGTGTGTGTGTGTGAGACAGGAGGGACCGACGGTTCCGTGACTTTGAACAATGATGGAACTATACCTAGTGAACATGACTCTTCATCTCATTCAGTGGTGAGGTAATGTGTGTTACAGTCAGGTAGCTTTGTGTCTGAAGAACATGGCTCTTCATCTCATTCAGTGATGAGGTAATGTGTGTTACAGTCAGGTAGTGTTGTGTCTGAAGAACATGGCTCTTCATCTCATTCAGTGATGAGGTAATGTGTGTTACAGTCAGGTAGTGTTGTGTCTGAAGAACATGACTCTTCATCTCATTCAGTGGTGAGGTAATGTGTGTTAGTCAGGTAGTGTTGTGTCTGAAGAACATGACTCTTCATCTCATTCAGTGATGAGGTAATGTGTGTTACAGTCAGGTAGCGTTGTGTCTGAAGAACATGGCTCTTCATCTCATTCAGTGGTGAGGTAATGTGTGTTACAGTCAGGTAGTGTTGTGTCTGAAGAACATGACTCTTCATCTCATTCAGTGGTGAGGTAATGTGTGTTACAGTCAGGTAGCGTTGTGTCTGAAGAACATGACTCTTCATCTCATTCAGTGGTGAGGTAATGTGTGTTACAGTCAGGTAGCGTTGTGTCTGAAGAACATGACTCTTCATCTCATTCAGTGGTGAGGTAATGTGTGTTACAGTCAGGTAGCGTTGTGTCTGAAGAACATGGCTCTTCATCTCATTCAGTGGTGAGGTAATGTGTGTTACAGTCAGGTAGCGTTGTGTAACCCTCGTTGTCAGAGCAGCAGCGGGTGCCTCGACATGTGATTCTCTACTTGTGCTTTTGTTTTCTTGTACAAAGCGTGAGTTACGGTTTGTCTGAATGGGCTGGTGAAGGAGTAGTGTAACGGGCTCAATAACATTCAGCAGGTTCATAAAGCGTTTCACACTACAGAGTCGGGTCTCGTGTCCGCCGCTGTAAGTGTACCAACCACCGTGGTGATCGCTTTAGTCCTCATCAGCAGGGAACAGCTGCTTAAATGCTTCTGGAGAGTTTGAAGCGCGTGTGCTGCTCCAGGTTTTCGTTTAGTTCCACCCACTGCCACACTGGGGTGATGTCGGCGTAAATGTGTTAACATGTTTGAGATATTCCCACTGATGTAGCCGACACTCGTGTAGCAAATGCGACATAGCGTTGTTTTTGTATCCACCACTCTCTCACCATCGCCCTCATAGTTCACAGAGAAACCAAAGTGGCTCCAAACACCAGACCTGTAGGCCGTTGGAGGATCTTTTATTCCTGGTCTATTAGCCATGTTGCACCGAGCTAACGTTAGCTTCGTGTAGCGTGTCTCACAGCGCAAAGTGCCGACTGGAGTAGGAAGTGTTTCTTTGGTGGTGGGCGTGTCAGAGAGCACGCTGTCCGTTACGTCATGTGTGTTGCCAGTTTGAGAACAGTGGCTCCACCGAAAACATAATATTTCCCACAATTTAAGCTTCTGCATTTCCAAATGCACGAGTATGAACGTATTGTTGGGTTCGTCATGCGTACCGAACCGTGAGCCTCGTACCGAACGGTTCAATACGAATACGCGTATCGTTACACCCCTAATGTTTAGTAAACAACATTGTGTTTAAACGGTGCAGGGCTGGCTCAGGTTTATAGTTAGGGCTGGCTCAGGTTTATAGTTAGAGCTGGTTCAGGTTTATATTTAGGGCTGGCTCAGATTTATAGTTAGGACTGGCTCAGGTTTATAGTTAGGGCTGGCTCAGGTTTATAGTTAGGGCTGGCTCAGGTTTATAGTTAGGGCTGGCTCAGGTTTATAGTTAGGGCTGGCTCAGGTTTATAGTTAGGGCTGGCTCAGGTTTATAGTTAGGGCTGGCTCAGGTTTATAGTTAGGGCTGGCTCAGATTTATAGTTAGGACTGGCTCAGGTTTATAGTTAGGGCTGGCTCAGGTTTATAGTTAGGGCTGGCTCAGGTTTATAGTTAGGGCTGGCTCAGGTTTATAGTTAGGGCTGGCTCAGGTTTATAGTTAGGGCTGGCTCAGATTTATAGTTAGGACTGGCTCAGGTTTATAGTTAGGGCTGGCTCAGGTTTATAGTTAGGGCTGGCTCAGGTTTATAGTTAGGGCTGGCTCAGGTTTATAGTTAGGGCTGGCTCAGGTTTATAGTTAGGGCTGGCTCAGGTTTATAGTTAGGGCTGGCTCAGGTTTATAGTTAGGGCTGGCTCAGGTTTATAGTTAGGGCTGGCTCAGGTTTATAGTTAGGGCTGGCTCAGGTTTATAGTTAGGACTGGCTCAGGTTTATAGTTAGGGCTGGCTCAGGTTTATAGTTAGGGCTGGTTCAGGTTTATAGTTAGGGCTGGCTCAGGTTTATAGTTAGGGCTGGCTCAGGTTTATAGTTAGGGCTGGCTCAGGTTTATAGTTAGGGCTGGCTCAGGTTTATAGTTAGGGCTGGCTCAGGTTTATAGTTAGGGCTGGCTCAGGTTTATAGTTAGGGCTGGCTCAGGTTTATAGTTAGGGCTGGCTCAGGTTTATAGTTAGGGCTGGCTCAGGTTTATAGTTAGGGCTGGCTCAGGTTTAGAGTTAGGACTGGCTCAGGTTTATAGTTAGGACTGGCTCAGGTTTATAGTTAGGACTGGCTCAGGTTTATAGTTAGGGCTGGCTCAGGTTAATAGTTAGGGCTGGCTCAGGTTCATAGTTACAACTGGTTCAGGTTTATAGTTAGGACTGGCTCAGGTTCATAGTTAGGGCTGGCTCAGGTTAATAGTTAGGGCTGGCTCAGGTTTATAGTTAGGACTGGCTCAGGTTTATAGTTAGGACTGGCTCAGGTTCATAGTTAGGGCTGGCTCAGGTTCATAGTTAGGGCTGGCTCAGGTTTATAGTTAGGACTGGCTCAGGTTTATAGTTAGGGCTGGCTCAGGTTAATAGTTAGGGCTGGCTCAGGTTCATAGTTAGGGCTGGCTCAGGTTCATAGTTAGGACTGGCTCAGGTTTATAGTTAGGACTGGCTCAGGTTCATAGTTAGGGCTGGCTCAGGTTAATAGTTAGGGCTGGCTCCATCATTATTCTCCTTACTACTGTCATTATATGAATAACTCATGTCTTTATTAATAGTTAATAACTAATGGTTAATAAAGGGTTATTATGAACGTCCTCACTGGCATGGTTCCTGCAGCCTCCGGCGGTGCTTCCTCTTCTCCAGCCGCCCTCAAACATTGTAGTGGTCCAGAACCTGGTGGAGTCCTGGCTGAGAGCGTCCGGGGTCAGATTACAGATCTCCAGTCGGGAGAACTGACGCAGAAACTCCTGGAAAGACATCCTAACAGACAGACGGACATTTTACCGTCTTCATCCTGTAAAGATCCACCTTCCTTCACACTCCAAACCTACCAGAACTCTCCGTCCTCCATCTTACAGAGCAGCTCGTCTTTCTCTGCAGAGTCGACGGAGCTCCACTCTGAGGAGCTGAAACACAAATGTGTGGTTAGGATTAAAAACACAGATGACCCGTTTGGTCCTAGAAACAGTTTGAAAGCACTGACCTGTCACTCCAGGCTCCGGTCCACTCCACCTGACCCCAGGGGTTCCTGATCCGGATCAGACGCTCCTGCCGGCCTTGGTAGTCCACCTGCAGAGAGACAGGAAGACAAACATCCAAAAGTCCGACACAAAGACCGGATCCTGGATGCCGGGTCGGTGTTGATGTGACGAAGGTGAGCTCACCTGTCGGAGTCCGGTCACAGAGTAGGCGTGGCCTTTCACCAGCTTCTTGAAGGTAACCGCCTCCATATCCAAAGAACTGGTGATCTGAGGAGATGAGTAACACACAGAACCGCTGATTCCTCCTGAACACTGAAGTAGAGCGCCGTCCCTTGAGAAAATCTATTTATTTTTATTGTAATTCAACTTCTATTTAACCAGATAAAATCTCTTTTTCGATGGCGATCTGGCCAAAAAGGCAGCAAAGTGAAACGTGGCTTAAACGTCTTTTAACACAAAACATTACAGAGTAGAAACAAAGTGTATTACACATATAGACAAAAAGGCTTCAAGACATGACAACATTGTTACGGATCGTTTGTTTGTGCTAAAAACTTCTGTTAACTTTTGGTTAAAACTGGTCAGAGAGACGAGGGAGTCTACATTGAGTCTAGTCTGCAGGTCATTCCAGGACCAGAGGGCTGTAGTACAAACCTGTATATATACTGTATATATATCCAATAAACTAATGCTGTATCCTGCACACAGTGGTGAGTTTGAAACAAATCTCAAAGCAGCATGATAAAGCGGGTCAAATAAGGCCAAAGTGGGTCGTCATCAAATCCGTCCCAATCTGAAAAGATAAATACCACACAGGATATAAATTATTTCTTAGTGTGACTGACGTCTATGGAGCAGCCCAGCAGTGATTCTCTCTCTAAAGCTTTACTGATGATACGATGAAGATCTCTGGGAGCTTTCTTCAGCTCGTACATCTCCGACACTCCGCCGGTAAAGTCCTCGAAACCCTCAGTGGTGCTGCCTCCGGACAACGCCTCGTACGAGCCATTCAGCCTGAGAACACACAGTAAACACTCGGTAAACACTCGGAAAACACTCGGAAAACACTCGGTAAACACACAGAAAACACTCGGTAAACACTCGGTAAACACACGGAAAACACTCGGTAAACACACAGAAAACACTCGGTAAACACTCGGTAAACACACGGAAAACACTCGGTAAACACACGGTAAACACACAGAAAACACACGGTAAAGACCCGGTAAACACTCGGTAAAGACCCGGTAAACACTCGGTAAACACACGGAAAACACTCGGTAAACACTCAGTAAACACTCAGTAAACACTCAGTAAACACTCGGAAAACACTCGGTAAACACACGGTAAAGACCCGGTAAAGACCCGGAAAACACTCGGAAAACACTCGGAAAACACTCGGAAAACACTCGGTAAACACTCGGTAAACACTCAGTTAACTTTTTTTTGCAGTTTACAGTTTAAGATAAAAAGAACATTAGAGCAGCTGAACCTGATTTCTCTCAACACAATGATCAGAATTCAAGACCGTCTAAAACCTTTTTCTCAGCCAGTTGCTGGTCTTAAGGTTGGGGGTGGGAATCACCAGAGGTCCCGCGATACGATATTATCACGATACTTAGGTCACGATACGATATTATCACGATACTTAGGTCACGATACGGTATTATCACGATACTTAGGTCACGATACGGTATTATCACGATACTTAGGTCACGATACGGTATTACTTAGGTCACGATACAGTATTATCACGATACTTAGGTCACGATACGGTATTATCACGATACTTAGGTCACGATACGGTATTATCACGATACTTAGGTCACGATACAGTATTATCACGATACTTAGGTCACGATACGGTATTATCACGATACTTAGGTCACGATACGATATTATCACGATACTTAGGTCACGATACGATATTATCACGATACTTAGGTCACGATACGGTATTATCACGATACTTAGGTCACGATACGATATTATCACGATACTTAGGTCACGATACGATATTATCACGATACTTAGGTCACGATACGATATTATCACGATATTGCGATATGCTGAGTATTGCGATAACATATATTATGATATATTGCAATTTATTACCTTTTTTCAACTGCAAATTATGTTTTATCTAATAAGATAAAGTTTTCAGTCTGTTCATCTCACTTCAATCATTTTTATTGCCCCAAAATGGGATTGTCAAGCAGACAGACTGACCAACACTGTCATAAAAACCTGTCAAACTGTTTGTATTATAGTCTACATAGTCCAACTTAACTGCATGCAAACGTGTGTGTACTGCTGTACTATTACAGGTATTAACAATGCAACTTGTACAAAAAATGCAGCACAAGAATGGGGGATTGCCGACAAAAACCTGGTGGTTGTAACCGACAATGCTTCTAACGTGGGCGTTGCCGTTCAGTTAGCGGGATTCCTGCATGTGAAGTGTTTCGCTCACACGCTCAATCTGGCCTCACAACGGGGGTTAAATCTGCCGACAGCAGCCAGGCTCATGGGGAGACTGCGGCGCGTAACTGGCTTTTTCAACAGAAGCACGTGGCAAACGTCCGACGTGGACGGCGCATTTCTGATTTCTTTCTCCGATGTCTCTCATTGTTTTGACCAACTTCCTACCAATCGCGCTGACCCTAACCTCTGCTGACCTCACCAGAGAACCACTCAGCACCATCTAGTGGACTGAAGAAGCAATTGATTTTATTTTTCTAGTACCAAAAAGTTTATAGTTTATATAATAAAAGATCGATACTTGGCTTCCGTGTATCGATACAATATTGCCACGCAAAATATTGCGATACTATGCTGTATCGATTTTTCCCCCACCCCTACTTAAGGTTAGATCCGGTTCAGATTCAGGTCTTAGGGTTATATAGGGTTAGATCTGGATCAAGTTCAGGTCTTACTTGGCGTAGGCCTTCTCCAGCAGGGCGCTCCAGAACTCGCTGCCTTCAGCCGAGTGGACGAACATCAGCTCTCCGTCTTTGACCGGCAGACGGTCGTCGATCACAACGTCCACCCACTCACCAAACTGCCAGAACTGAGACAAACAGAAACAGATAATCAATTAAAATGATCAGTCTTCTGAGAATAAAATGTCATAAAAGACACTTTAGTGGCCATCGTGTCTCTAAATCATTGCTCTCTACTGTGTTTTTCATAACCAAAACACAAGCTTCCTAAGTTCCGCTTGAACGCACAAACAGGTGAGTGGGTGTGGCCTCTGAACAGGTGGATTCTCACCTGGAAGTGGAAGATGCCGGCGTATTCGCGGTCGAAGTTCTGACCGCGAGGAACGACGCGATGCAGCAGACGGTCGTTCAGAGTCAGAGACCCGATAGCAGCGAGCAGCCAGCAGTCTCCTGGAGAATGACCAGGGTTAATACAGATGTACATGCACTTCAACTACCTTCAGAACCAGTTAATACAGATGTACAGACACTTCAACTACCTTCAGGTCTTAACGTCAAAACAGCTTTCCACTATTACTCTGCATTTCCACCACAGATCTCCCACTTCCACTGCGTGCAACCTTGAACTGTCTTTTGTCTTCGCTGACGCTTCATCTGCTTCCGTCAGTAACATTTAACAGGAAGCGTTAACTTGTTAACTGAACATCAGCTGACTCCATTATCCTGAACAGACACTCTGATGGTCTGTGGGGACACGCTAATGCTAGGCTAAGCGCTAACGTCAACAACAACATTAGCTGCTTTCACATTAAGCTGCTAATGTTTCCGGCTAATGGAGTCTTCATTCACTGATCAATAAACTGATCAATACAAGGTCAGACCTGACGGACTGAGTGCTGCCTTCAGGTGCAGATTGTTCAGTGTATATGTACTTTATATATAGTATATGTTTGTGTATATACTGTATATATGTACACAGTATATGTACATCATATGTGTGTATATATACACATAGTATTTACATACTTTGATGAGGACACACAGACTGAACTCTTTGTTTACTTTCTGACTCACACAGTCAGCTGGTCTCTTAGCAACCGTCGTCAAGGGAAGTTCCCTCCAAACCCACAGACACACCCGCTGTGTGAGGTCACATGACCCGCTGTGTGAGGTCACGTGACCCGCTGTGTGAGGTCACGTGACCCGCTGTGTGAGGTCACGTGACCCGCTGTGTGAGGTCACCTGACCCGCTGTGTGAGGTCACGTGACCCGCTGTGTGAGGTCATATGACCAGTGGACTCACCCAGCGCTCCCTGACAGATGTCCGTCCTGGTGGCTCCGCCCACAATGAACTGGGGGTTCTCCGTCAGCTCCTGAGACCAATCAGAGACGACCGTTACATCATCGCTGTTATTGTCTCTATAATTATCACTGTTATTATCACACACACACACACACACTCACACACACACACGCACACACGCACACACATTGAATTGGTTCGTCTCTTTCTTTATTGATCCCGGTGCTACTTTATATTCACTCTAAACACACATCAACATGCTAAATCTTCCAGCTGTGGCTCCACACTTGATTTTTGTGGTTAAGCTTTCTACCAAACACTCACTGTCTTCTTCTGATACTCTCAGTTCTGTTTGATTTATCTGTCTGAACCGAGTCTTCACTTCCTGCCACAAACAGGAAGCAGCTTCTGGTTCAGCCAATCACAGGCCTCAGATTGAGATCAATGAGTCCTTTTTACAGTTTTGGGTTCTTACCGTCGGCCTCTTCCACTCCACCCCTCTGGTTTTGGTGGTAAACGGTCCGAGCTCCTTGAAGCCCAGTGAGGCCGGTTCTGCGAGGAACATTGGGTCCTGGAACAGGGATCCGTTCTGCTGACAGTCCTCCTTCAGGGCCTGGAAGTCCTGGTTCAGGTAGAGTACGGCCTGCTGGACCGAGCCAAGACCACCGGCCCTCTGCCGGTCCTTCTGGATCTGCCCAGACACGCCTCCAAACATCCTGACGCACAACACATCAGAGAAACTATTAGGGGATGGACTGGTTCATTGTTCATGTTCCCATTGAGATGAATTGTAACTTTTCATCAGGCCAAATATGTATCAACAGTTAGCTAATGTTAGCATGCTAACGCATGGTAAACATTATCAGTATGTTAGCATGCTAACGCATGGTAAACATTATCAGTATGTTAGCATGCTAACGCATGGTAAACATTATCAGTATGTTAGCATGCTAACGCATGGTAAACATTATCAGTATGTTAGCATGCTAACGCATGGTAAACATTATCAGTATGTTAGCATGCTAACGCATGGTAAACATTATCGGTATGTTAGCATGCTAACGCATGGTAAACATTATCGGTATGTTAGCATGCTAACCATTATCGGTATGTTAGCATGCTAACGCATGGTAAACATTATCAGTATGTTAGCATGCTAACGCATGGTAAACATTATCAGTATGTTAGCATGCTAACGCATGGTAAACATTATCGGTATGTTAGCATGCTAACGCATGGTAAACATTATCGGTATGTTAGCATGCTAACGCATGGTAAACATTATCAGCATGTAAGCACGTTAGCATGTGTCTCACAGATTGAAGACTTTCCATCAGATCAGAGAGATAAATATAAACATGGAGATGTTTGTACCTGATCTCCGTCCAATGGGCTCGTAGGAAGCTGACAGGAAACAAGTCTGGTTAGTTCATTGGATACTGGTGACCAGTCAGAGTTACAACAACAGAGAACACATGCACACAGGTAGCTCACACAGGTAGAGGAGAATAAAGTCTCCATGATTATTCATATTTCATTTGGAGGCTAATTGTTACAAGTGCTCCGTTTTTTTCCAGGAACTTTTCAGGTAAATTACACAAAGTAAATAATTAATTGATGACTCAGAATAATAATAAACTATCTTCAGTGTGATCGACTGAACTCATCTCTGTCCAATCAATGAGGCAGACTGAGAGCAGCTGACTCAGCACTTTGAAAGCTCTGTGTTTCCTGGAGCGGCACCAAAATACCAGACTGACCAGGACCAGACCAGTACCAGACCGGGTCCTGGTCAGTCTGGTTTTAGTCTGGTACTGGGATCAGACTGTTGAGTTTATTAAGAAACAAATATTCACATTTAAGAAGCAGAAACAAGTGATTTCTTTTGCTTTTTTCTTAACCTTTAAATGATGAAGTATTTATCAAACTTGTTGTGATATAATTTCACGTTTGATTAATAAACTAATGACTTTATATAGCGGGGCCCTCAGGGGCCTCTGATAGTCTGTTAACTGGTTATAAATATTGTTATATTAGAACTTTAAAGAGACTGAAATGAGACCGTTTTAATTCATTTATTTACATGGAATTCATATTTAATATTATTCATGAAACATTTGATTCACTTTATTTTATAATTAACTGTATGTCCTTATTTCTTATTTAATGTTAGTTTACAGATGTTTTCTAAACATCAATATTCTTTCACAGTAAAAAACATCCTCATGAATATTTACACATTTGACTGTAAACTGGATGTAAATAAACACATCTAACACACAGAGGACTCCTCTGATTGGTTCACAAAGAGCATAAAACAGTTTCTGCTGAATCAACCTGAAATCAATGAAAACAGCTGATCAGTGGATCAGAGAACACGCGCTCACAGAGACCAGTACAGACCAGAGAGACCAGCACAGACCAGTACAGACCATTGAAACACACTCACCGTGTCGGTCCTCCGTCTCCACAGCAGTACAGTAAGAAGTAGTCGGCCCACACGGTGCAGTACTAGCAGTATTAGTAGCAGTACTAGCTCTCGTGCAGTACTGGATGCTCTGCTGCAGGACCAAGCCCCGCCCGACGGGAGGGGCGGGGCTACACCATCATCATCAAGTTAAAGAGACCAAACACCATCATGTTAACAGATATTATGTCAACATATTATAATGTTAACAATAATAAATATAATGAAACATTTGATTAATTTCTGGTCTGTTATAACATCTTATAACACGCAGAGGGATGACGTCTTTACGGTGACGTCTTCAGCTGTCTTTTCTTTTGTTTTCCTCCTGATGAAATGAGAAACAGCGCCCCCCTCTGCACCATTACAGTACAGTCAGGTCAGAGACGGTACTGCACCCAGTAGTCCTGTTATTAAAAATAATAATAATTAAAATATAGGATTAAACTTTGAGACGTGAACCTTCTAATCCAGGCCAATAGTTTTGACGATTAAAAATAATAAATTGCATTTTATTTTTATTATAATTATTTATATTTTATTTTTCAAAGTTCAAGAACAAAATTTGAACTTTTCAGTTTATATATATTTTTTTTTCAAACGATCAAAACTATTGTTATGAGTATTTGATTATTAGTGTTTTATTGTTATTTATTATAAGTGTTTAGATATTTATATTTATTTATTTACTATATTTAAAGGCTACAATGTTTTGAAGTTAATAAATAATATTCTCTCAACTTGTTCATTTATTTACATGATGATGACGAGCTGATAGGAGGAAGAGGAAGAGACACAAGAGTCACAGAGCAAAGGATTGTGGGTAACTTTATTGACTGTATATGAAACTTTTGGAGGAAGAGGATCTTCTGACGACTCAGATCATCGCGAAGTTTAACCACTGCAGGAGGAAGACAAAGAGAGACCGGGTCAACTGGTTTATTCTGGTTCTGGACCAGGTTCTGGACCTGGTTCTGGTCTCTTCAGACCCTGAATGTGTTACCTGGTTGAAGTCGAGCTCGATGGAGCCGCTGTCGTGGGCGTCGAGCTTCTTAAAGATCTCTGAGGAGGAAAGAGGAGGCACACGTTAGCTAGCTACGTTAGCTCGTTAGCTAGGCTACGTTAGCTAGCTAGCATCTTTTGGGGCATAAGATAGAACAATACATTTTAAGATGTGACAATTTAAAAAATGATTTACACTTTTGTGTTTTGATCAGGTTTCGCGTACAAGGTCTAAAGACTACAATACCCATGATGCCGATGCCCCGGTTACTGAATTCACCCAGAACTGACCCCAGAATGTTTTCAGTATCCTCAACACGCGACCTTTAGCTTCAGCTCAACCGTGACAGAATTTGAACGTTTTACTGAAATGCACCCTGGGAGTCGTAGTCTAAAGTAGAGAAAAACTCACTGAACATCATCTCCAGCCTCATCAGACAGCCGACGAAGTTGTCGAAGTCGATGGTCATGTCGGGGTCTGAGTAGCGAGCCACCAGCAGCTGGTAGATGGCGTTGTTGAGAGTGAAGCCTGGAGGAGCACAACACACCGTCATCATGCTAACGCTGACGTGTTCTCAGAGTATGTTAATGAAGCTAATGATACTAACAATGCTAACGAAAATAACACTGCTAACAAAGCTATAACTGCTAATACTGCTAATTAAGCTATCACTGCTAATGAAGTGAACATTGCTAACAAAGCTAACACTGCTTATTCTGCTAAAGAAGCTAACACAGCTAGAGAAGCTAACTCTGCTGAATAAGCTAACACTGCTAATGAAGCTAACACTGCTAATGAAGCCGACACTGCTTAAGGAGCTAACACAGCTAAAGAAGCTAACACAGCTAGATAAGCTAACACTGCTGAAAAAGCTAACACTGCTAATGAAGCTAACACAGCTAACTAATCTAACACTGCTAAAGAAGCTAACACAGCTAAAATAGCTAATACTGCTTAAGAAGATAACACGCAGTGGCGGCTGGTCCATAGAGGGCGCTAGGGCGCCGCCCCCCCCCCCTTGAGCTACAAATAATACAAAATAAAATAAATAATAATAATGAACTATACAAATTGACAATATTTGTGTTTTTGAAACATGGAATCACCCAGTAATATGTGTAAAATATGATATCTGCGGTAAATATATGCTTTTCCTGCTCGTCCTCTCCGCCTGTCTGCATGTCCTCTCTGCGTGTGCACGTCTCAGCTGCTGGGGCGCTGGAGAAACTGCCCCAAAGAGGCGGGTCTATGAAGCAGTTTAGCCAATGATGCTTTAATGCTGACTAAAAATATAAATGAGTGACATACAATTTAGCCAATCAGCGTCCTCAAATAGATTCAGCTTGGGGCAGATTTCCTTCTGCCCCAAGCTGCGCGTTCTCGTCAGGAGAAGTCTCTACAGGAGAGCGCCAGCGCGAGCACTGCTCCTCCAAGACCCGTTTGAGAGGAGAACTGAGAGGAGAAACTACTGAAAGAGCTGATCCCAGATCAGCCTGACCTCACAATCAGACAGCAGACTAGCAGGAAAGGGAAGCAGTACATGAAGCTTCTCTAGTATTTGTACACCAGACAGGTTTGACTCGCTGGATGCAGTCATCTTAATAACTTATTTATCTTTTTAAATCAACGGGGGCAGAACCAGCATGGACAGTTAGGGAGTGAGGGACATGAAGCACCTGTCTGAGAAATGGATATATAGTTATATATAAATAATTATATATATATATATATATATATATATATATATATATATATATATATATATATATATGTGTGTGTGTGTGTGTGTGTGTGTGTTTTATATTATAGTGAATATTATTATATGATATATATATTATTATACTATACAGAATATTATTATATGATATATATATTATTATATTATACAGAATATTATTATATGTTATATATATTATATTGTACTGAATTCCCTGTGAGGGTGACTAAAATAAGATGTCCTGACGTGTTTGTCAAAGTGTTATTTACTGCTTTTTTTCGTGTTGGAATGAATGTTAAATATTTAACTGCAAAGTAGTAATGCATGTTTGATACCTTAATTTGTTTGCATTAAATCATTCTGGGATGTTTGCTGAAATTGATTGGATGTGGCACAGCCCTACCAAGAACATGTTCCACCAGCCGCCACTGATAACACGGCTAATGAAGCTAACACGGCTAAAGAAGCTAACACTGCTAATGAAGCTAGCACTACTAATGAAGCTAATACAGCTAAATAAGCTAACACTGCTAAGGAAGCTAACTGCTAAGGAAGCTAACACTACTACAGAAGCTAACACAGCTAAAGTAGCTAACACTACTAAAAAAACACAGAATACAGTCATGACATTAATTTAGAGAGGAACACAAAGAAGACATTACAGGAGAGAAACAAGAAGAAGAAGAAGAAGAAGAAGAACCTTTTCCTCAACAGGAAACCGTCTCATTTAGACTGAGGGTAAATGAGACCCCCCCCCCCCAAGACTGGCTGAGGATAAGAGTCAATAGAGTGAGATTATTACTATTCTTGTTTTTATTCTTGTTATTATAGACGACATTCATCCCACCATAGATGCTTATATTGCTAAAGAAGCTAACACTGCTAACAAAGATTACACTGCTTATACTGCTAAGAAGAAGTAGAAGAACTGACCTGCGTCTTTGAAGGCCACTCTCATCTCTGGAGTGCTCATCGTCCCTGAATTATCAGTGTCGTTCTTCTTGTAGATGGTCTGCACACACACACACACACACACACACAGCTGTTGATCTTTGTCCTCAGGTGAGTTCAGGTGTTTGGATGTAATGGTCAAAGGTCTTACCAGGTATCTCTGCACCTTCTTCCACAGAGTGGCGAACTCTCCGAGGCCGAGCTTCCCGTTCCCACTGTCCTTCTTAGCAGTTAAGAATACATCCTGGTACTTTAAGAATACATCCTGGTACTTTAAGATTACATCCTGGTACTTTAAGATTACATCCTGGTACTTTAAGATCACATCCTGGTACTTTAAGATTACATCCTGGTACTTTAAGATCACATCCTGATACTTTAAGATTACATCCTGGTACTTTAAGATCACATCCTGGTACTTTAAGATTACATCCTGGTACTTTAAGATTACATCCTGGTACTTTAAGATTACATCCTGGTACTTTAAGATTACATCCTGGTACTTTAAGATTATATCCTGGTACTTTAAGATCACATCCTGCTACTTTAGGAATACATCCTGGTACTTTAAGATTATATCCTGGTACTTTAAGATCACATCCTGCTACTTTAGGAATACATCCAGGTACCTTAAGATTACATCCTGCCACTTTAAGATTACAAGACAGGAAACAGAGGAAACATCTGCAGGACAGATGTTCAGTGTTCACCCGGAGGAAACATGAACACTGATAACTTACTTCTAATTTCAGATATTTCAGACTGAAAAATGCTGCTTAACTTCTTAACCACTAGACGATTTTTGGACAAATTTTCGAAAATATTGTACAGATACGCAAAGGGCCCTGCACTCCAACTACAAGGTCTATGTGAACCATTGCAAAGAATTATTAACACTAAGAAGGGTTTGCTCATATGATTTGAGTAAATAGGTTCTATAAATTACTGGTTAATGGCTGCTGAAGATGGAACACAGCCCTATGTCAAATCTTTCAAATTGGTATGGTGAGAAAGCACTATTATTCATAATACTATATTAAATGATGCTCAGTAAAGCCTAAAACCCACCCACCATCATAGCAAATGATGGCAGTAGTCACCCACAAAAGAATTGGAGTGAATAGAGTGAAGTAGGCCAGAGCAAGAGACATAAACGTGTACGAGAGGTCACGAGAGGTCGTCATGTGAGAAAGAGCCTCTCCAGCTGTTCCATTGTACTTTTAGAAGCTAAATAACTATATATTTAACTTCCTTTATCCTTCTACATGCACAATCTATCACATACAGCAGTTAGAAATCATTTTGGAGAACTGGAACCGTCTCCAAAGCTCTCCAGGCCGGCGAGCTACGGGAGGATTGCGCAATAGCTGGTGTGTATTGCGCCGTTTCAGAGCACCTGGTTGGTCGATTTTCGTTTTTTTCGCTCTGTGCACGTGGCTGGATGTGGCCAATCGAATGGCGTTAACAGATCCGAAGGAAAAATCCGATCTAAGCCGAAGAGCTGGCGCGTAAACAGCAGAGAGTGCCTTGCTGCAGTCTGCTCCCCCTGCGTGTGTGACCCCCCTTCCTTTGTTTCACAGCGTTTTTTACAAGGGAAATGGACACTAGGAGCCGTTTCTGCGGTCAAAAAGGAGTATAAGGACACTGTTTGATGATTTTGCTTCAAAACTGTGAGTACCATCCCATAATTATTCGGCTGAGTTATCGTTGCTGGGGGCTGCTGTCCCCCCGGACAACTTTGAAGGGTTTCCCAGAGAGGGAATTGGAGATGTAGGTTCGACGTGTGCTTGAATGCTACGGCTGCTAACTACCTAGCTTTAAGCTCTCTGGTTGATTCGCGTCTTTTGAGAGGCTGTTTCGGGTGCGTATCTCGGCCAAATGAACGCGAAAAAGTGACGATATTTAGCACGAGGCTAGGAATGTTGTCGTAGATTGTGTTTTATTGTGTTTTGAGTGTGTAAAGTGTTACACATGCTTCGGTTCATGAGAAATTCTTCGTTCAAACGTTATGCCACATGGTTGTGGAAATATTATATTTGCTACCGAAAATAGCTTTCTTCGGTTCCGGCTCGGTTCTGTTCGGCCCACTGAACGACCAATTGGTCGTCGCTCGTGGTCAAAGAGTTAAAGGAACAATATAATAATAAAAATGTATTTTTCCGTTATTGTTTGAACTTCACTTTAAACCACAAACAAACATATGTTCCTGTTTGTTAGCTCACTAGCTAACGTTAGCTAGTGAGCTAACCTTAGTTAGTAAGCTAATGTTAGCTGCTCTGCTTCTAAAGGATACGTCCATCAGGTTCACCATGACCCTGGAGGTCTCCATACTGAAGCCGTCCGTCTTTATGTCAGTTCCTGTGAAGAAGAAGAGACGGACAGGAAGTTCAACAAAGTCACAAACACACCCATCAGTCCTCTGACCCACAATGCAGGTGATCGTGTGATTAGGTGATCAGGTGATCTTGTGAGTAGCTCGACTCACGTTTGGCGACGATCTTGTTCAGGATGGTCTTCAGCTCCACAGCAGAGATCTCCATGTCCTGAAACAGTTTGTAGAGGTACGTTGGATCAGGACCAGGACTCCTCTGATTGGTCCCTCACCACACAGGAAGTGATGTCATATACTTACGGCTCCGGCGAGTTTGGCGAAGAGGCCTCTGAATCCTGCGTCGACATCTTCATCTGACACGGTCTCCTGGACACAATCACCACGACAACAGTAACAACGTCAACAAGAAACTTTATTTACACAGTAAAGTTCACACAGTAAAAACACAATATCTATATTCAAAATTCATAACGTCGGCTTGATTTAAGAATTCTGTTGTTGGATCAAACGGTAAAACTACAAATCCAGATGTACTCACGTCATCTAGCTCAGCGCTGACGGGGTCATCGCACGGTCTTTAAGAGGCGTTCAAGGACCACAGGACAGAGAAAGAACAGTTAACTCAAAGTGAGCACCCAGACTGCAGGTCTAAGAAGGTTTAAGAGGCGTTTGAGGACCACAGGACAGACAAAGAACAGTTAGAACTCAAAGTGAGTACCCAGACTGCAGGTCTAAGAAGGTTTAAGAGGCGTTCAAGGACCACAGGACATACAAAAACAGTTAGAACACAAAGTGAGTACCCAGACTGCAGGTCTAAGAAGGTTTAAGAGGCATTTGAGGACCACAAGACAGACCGTGGACCTGACACTGAACAGGATGGGGTCTTACACGGTCTCTGTCTGCTTCTCGGAGAACACCCGGATGCAGAAGTCTCCGTTGAGATGCGGTTCGAAGGTGGACGGGACCACCAGGTACTCTCCAGGCGGCAGCTTGAAGCGAGTGCTGACCTCACGCAGGTTGATGAAGGTCTCGGACTTGGCCGTCTGAGCGTGAGTCAGGAAGAAGTTCTTGTCCAGGTGCACCTCTCTCTGCCCGTAGAACTGAGGGGGACAACGGCCAATCAGACAACTCGGCAGGGGACAACGGCCAATAAGAACCGTCTTTACCTCACTTTTGGTTCACTCCTTTGATAAAGAGATGAATCTAAAAGTGGGAGGAGTTTGACCGTTGGACCTTCAGGTGTTCAGAACTCACCTGCTTTGGAACCTAAAGAAAAACACAAGACGAGACAGAAGTTACCGGAGGATGAATCTGTCTCTCGTTGTGTCTTCGTCTGATCTTCATCGTCGTCTTCGGGTCTCACCTCGTAGATGGCGAAGCCGACGGTGTGCATGTCCTCTCCTTGTTTACGCAACTTCCTGCGGTTCTTCTGGATCAGACCGACCACGAAGCTGCAGCCCACCTCCCCATCGTCGGGGTCGTCGTCCTCCTCGTCCAGCCGGATCACAAACTGAGGGTTCATCCAGAACGTGTCTGCAGAGGGACAGTCAGACATTAGGAAGCCTAAAGACCAGGTCTCGGGGTACTGAAACCAGTACTTACAAGGGTGGTTCCTGCATCCTGAACCTCTGGTCTACGTGGTCTCGGATCTATCTCTGGTCTACGTGGTCTCGGATCTATCTCTGGTCTACGTGGTCTCAGGATCTATCTCTGGTCTATGTGGTCTCAGGCTCTATCTCTGGTCTAGGTGGTCTCGGATCTATCTCTGGTCTACGTGGTCTCGGATCTATCTCTGGTGTACGTGGTCTCAGGATCTATCTCTGGTCTAGGTGGTCTCGGATCTATCTCTGGTGTACGTGGTCTCGGATCTATCTCTGGTGTACGTGGTCTCGGATCTATCTCTGGTGTACGTGGTCTCAGGATCTATCTCTGGTCTTACAGGGGTTGTTCCTGCAGCCTCCGGCGGTGGACCCTTTCCTCCAGGTGCCGTCGAACTTGTTGACGCTCCAGTGTTTGACGGAGTCGTCGTCGATGGTGTCGGGGGTCAGAGTGCAAACCTCGACGCGATTGTAGTGACGTGAGAACTCGGTGAAGGACATCCTGCAGAAGAAAGAGAGGAGCAGATATAAGAGAAGAAAGAGAGGAGCAGAGATAGGAGAAGAAAGAGAGGAGCAGAGATAGGAGAAGAAATAGAGGAGCAGAGACAAGAGAAGAAAGAGAGGAGCAGAAATAGGAGAAGAAAGAGAGGAGCAGAGATAGGAGAAGAAAGAGGAGCAGAGACAGGAGAAGAAAGAGGAGCAGAGATAGGAGAGGAAAGAGGAGCAGAAATAGGAGAAGAAAGAGAGGAGCACAGATAGGAGAAGAAAGAGAGGAGCAGAAATAGGAGAAGAAAGAGAGGAGCAGAGATAGGAGAAGAAAGAGAGGAGCAGAGATAGTAGAAGAAAGAGAGGAGCTCTCACTCTGCAGCTAAAAAACAACAAAACAACAACGTCACCACGTTTCTATGGTAACTACCCACCAGAACTCTCCGTCCTCTGCGTTGGCATGGGGACAGTCTCCCTGCACGGAGTTCCACTCAGACGATCTGTAGGAACATAAAAATAATCATAATAATAATAACAAGAAGACACTAAACCCAGCAGATCGTCTGCTGGTCTGCTGGTCCCCAGTGAGACCGGGTGTCCCCTCTGTTCTTGTCTCAAGACCTTCATTGATGCGGTTCGGTGAGTAGAGGTGCTCATAGAACCTGGGGTTATTATTTTAGGTTACCCATCGCTCCAGGCTCCGGTCCACTCCACCTGACCCCAGGGGTTCCTGACCCGCACCAGCTTCTCCTGCCGGCCGCGGTAGTTCACCTGGACACACAAAACACAATGTTTTTATTCTGCTGTTGTTTTATCTCTTCTTCTTCTTCTTCTCCTCCTATTCAATCTGCAGGAAGTGACATCACCTCCACGGCGCCGGTCAGCGAGTAGGCGTGGCCTTTCACCAGCTTCTGACGGGTGACGGCCTCCGAATCTGAGGCGCTGGTGATCTGCAATGACAGGTGATGGTTGAGATATATCTCTGGTCTACGTGGTCTCGGACCTATCTCTGGTCTACGTGGTCTCGGCTCTATCTCTGGTCTAGGTGGTCTCAGGATCTATCTCTGGTCTACGTGGTCTCGGACCTATCTCTGGTCTACGTGGTCTCGGCTCTATCTCTGGTCTAGGTGGTCTCAGGATCTATCTCTGGTCTACGTGGTCTCGGATCTATCTCTGGTCTACGTTGTCTCGGATCTATCTCTGGTCTACGTTGTCTCGGATCTATCTCTGGTCTACGTGGTCTCAGGATCTATCTCTGGTCTACGTGGTCTCGGATCTATCTCTGGTCTACGTGGTCTCGGATCTATCTCTGGTCTACGTGGTCTCGGATTTATCTCTGGTCTACGTGGTCTCGGATCTATCTCTGGTGTACGTGGTTTCGGATCTATCTCTGGTCTACGTGGTCTCGGATCTATCTCTGGTCTACGTGGTCTCGGATTTATCTCTGGTCTATGTGGTCTCGGATCTATCTCTGGTCTACGTGGTCTCGGATCTGTCTCTGGTCTACGTCACTGAACATCGTGGAGATGACTCACGTCGATGGAGCAGCCCAACAGCGCTCCGGCCTCCAAGGCCTTCTTGATGATCTGGAACAGGTTCTTGGGGGGGCGTTGGAGGTCGAAGTTCTCGGCGATGCCTCCGGTGAAATCCTCAAAGCCCTCGGTGGTGGAACCGCCGGACAAGGCTTCATAGCAGCCGTTGACTCTGTGACAAAACACAAGCAGGTCTTAAATGATTCCACCAGCAGTGGTTTGTGAACAGAAGGTTGTCGGGTTGAATCCCTAAGGTTGGTCTTACTTGGCATAGGCTTTCTCCAGCAGAGCGCTCCAGAACTCTCTCCCCTCCGCCGAGTGGACAAACATCAGCTCTCCGTCTTTGACCGGCAGACGGTCGTCGATCACAACGTCCACCCACTCACCATACTGCCAGAACTGAGACGGGACAAGACGAGAGCTTTTAAAATGATTCGGTTTCCGTTTTCTTTGTCCAAACCTTTAAGACTCCGAACTATGACCTTTAAGAAACTTCAATTTGGTTTCCTGTCGGGTAAAACTGCTCTCAGTCACTTTAACCTTCTAGCTCATTTAGTTCCTGCTTCATTACAGATGTGCAAGGTCTCTGTTTAGAGATCCACTCTGCCAAAGGTTTTACTGAGAACAATCAAACCTCTGAAAGTTTCCAACTGTGTAAACCACAACTCGTCTAATAGGGACTCTTAGTCGATAGTTATTCTTTGGCATCCACATGGATGATGTGAGCTAGTTGTGAATTACAAACTCTGGACGATTCGGTTCTGAAGAACCTGATTGTTGTCTCTAGAATCTGAATTACATTAGTTGTGGAGTTCCACAGGCTTCAATGTTGGGTCCCCGTATTATTTTACTTTTATCATGGTTCCACCTACGAAACGCTGCAAACAAATTTACATATTTTAACAGTTTTAACTTATGTTTATCAAACTGCATGTAACCAAAGCAACTGAAACTTCTAGTCCATCATGAGTGGAAGTTACCTTTGACGGTACCAATGTCACGCTTTGTTACCTGGAAGTGAAAGATGCCAGCGTAGTCATCACCGAAGCCCTGGTCGGTGGGGACGACTCTGGCCATCACATACTCGTTCAGCGTCAGCGAGGCGATGGCCGCCAACAGCCAGCAGTCACCTGGACGGACAAGAAAACACTCCAGGGTTACCTCCTATTGTGACGGACGTAAACGGATACGTTTTAAAACTCCAGGGTTACCTCCTAGTGTGACGGACGTAAACGGATACGTTTATAAACTCAGAAGTTACCTCCTAGTGTGACGGACGTAAACGGATACGTTTATAAACTCAGAAGTTACCTCCTATTGTGACGGACGTAAACGGATACGTTTATAAACTCAGAAGTTACCTCCTATTGTGACGGACGTAAACGGATACGTTTATAAACTCAAAAGTTACCTCCTATTGTGGCGGACGTAAACGGATACGTTTATAAACTCAGAAGTTACCTCCTATTGTGACGGACGTAAACGGATACGTTTATAAACTCAGAAGTTACCTCCTATTGTGACGGACGTAAACGGATACGTTTATAAACTCAGAAGTTACCTCCTATTGTGACGGACGTAAACGGATACGTTTATAAACTCAGAAGTTACCTCCTATTGTGACGGACGTAAACGGATACGTTTATAAACTCAGAAGTTACCTCCTATTGTGACGGACGTAAACGGATACGTTTATAAACTCAGAAGTTACCTCCTATTGTGACGGACGTAAACGGATACGTTTATAAACTCAAAAGTTACCTCCTATTGTGACGGACGTAAACGGATACGTTTATAAACTCAGAAGTTACCTCCTATTGTGACGGACGTAAACGGATACGTTTATAAACTCAGAAGTTACCTCCTATTGTGACGGACGTAAACCGATACGTTTATAAACTCAAAAGTTACCTCCTATTGTGACGGACGTAAACGGATACGTTTATAAACTCAGAAGTTACCTCCTATTGTGACGGACGTAAACGGATACGTTTATAAACTCAGAAGTTACCTCCTATTGTGACGGACGTAAACGGATACGTTTATAAACTCAGAAGTTACCTCCTATTGTGACGGACGTAAACGGATACGTTTATGAACTCAGAAGTTACCTCCTATTGTGACGGACGTAAACGGATACGTTTATAAACTCAGAAGTTACCTCCTATTGTGACGGACGTAAACGGATACGTTTATAAACTCCAGGGTTACCTCCTATTGTGACGGACGTAAACGGATACGTTTATAAACTCAGAAGTTACCTCCTATTGTGACGGACGTAAACGGATACGTTTATAAACTCAGAAGTTACCTCCTAGTGTGACGGACGTAAACGGATACGTTTATAAACTCAGAAGTTACCTCCTATTGTGACGGACGTAAACGGATACGTTTATAAACTCAGAAGTTACCTCCTATTGTGACGGACGTAAACGGATACGTTTATAAACTCAGAAGTTACCTCCTATTGTGACGGACGTAAACGGATACGTTTATAAACTCAGAAGTTACCTCCTATTGTGACGGACGTAAACGGATACGTTTATAAACTCAGAAGTTACCTCCTATTGTGACGGACGTAAACGGATACGTTTATAAACTCAGAAGTTACCTCCTAGTGTGACGGACGTAAACGGATACGTTTATAAACTCAGAAGTTACCTCCTATTGTGACGGACGTAAACGGATACGTTTATAAACTCAGAAGTTACCTCCTATTGTGACGGACGTAAACGGATACGTTTATAAACTCAGAAGTTACCTCCTATTGTGACGGACGTAAACGGATACGTTTATGAACTCAGAAGTTACCTCCTAGTGTGACGGACGTAAACGGATACGTTTATAAACTCAGAAGTTACCTCCTAGTGTGACGGACGTAAACGGATACGTTTATAAACTCCAGGGTTACCTCCTATTGTGACGGACGTAAACGGATACGTTTATAAACTCAGAAGTTACCTCCTAGTGTGACGGACGTAAACGGATACGTTTATAAACTCAGAAGTTACCTCCTAGTGTAGATGTAAACAGATGAGTTCATAAACGATGACGTAGACTCCCGCGTTCACTACTTGATTGGTTGTTAGCGGTCACGACGTGTCTTCCCTGATTCGTCCCCGATCACATGACCCTTTACTGTAAGATCACAAACAACAACAGCCGATCGACTACCAGGTTAATGCAACATAACTGATTACAGGTGTTGTTAACCTTGTTATCTTTACTAGCAGCTGTTGTTCAGTTAAATTCTACATTTTATAATTCTACTACTGTCTATGAGGAGGAAGCAGCTGTTATTGGAGCGATGAGTGAGCGACGTGTCCGTCGGTGTTATCAGACCTACGGAGACATCTGAAGTCACGGTTTGAGGATTGAGGAGGACAGACACAAAACGACTTTCCTTTTCTTATTAATGCTTATTTTGTTCTACACAACTATTGTGAAGTTCACACATAAACTGTAAAGGAACAAAAGGATAAATGTTGTCCAAAATTTGGAGATCGTTTTTGTTTTAAACGAAAACAATTAGTGTGGGTGGAGCCTGAACAGTGTGGTGGAGATTAAGATGTCACCTATATGACGTAGTATAGAGTTATACATTACAAAGTTCACTGTGTACATTGTACTATATATTATAAAGTTCACTGTGTACTATATATTATAAAGTTCACTGTGTACTATATATTATAAAGTTCACTGTGTACTATATATTATAAAGTTCACTGTGTACTATGTACTATGTATTATAAAGTTCACTGTGTACTATGTACTATGTATTATAAAGTTCACTGTGTACTATGTACTATATATTATAAAGTTGACTGTGTACTATGTACTATATATTATGAAGTTCACTGTGTACTATGTACTATATATTATAAAGTTCACTGTGTACTATATATTATAACTGGAGTTCTGTGGAGGATCAGACAAACCCTGCTGAGTGTATTCAGAGTATTTATATTCTTGTGTACTTTCTCACCGCAAATATTGCTGCAGTGTAACTCCTCCCTGTTTGTAGCCGAGAGGTCTCACTCTGATCTAAATTCCTGGACTGACCAACTTTAACTTTCTACTTGCTGAAACAAATCTTTACTGCAAAGTTACACAACAACAGAGTCTGTGGTCTGGAGGCACGGCATGCTGGTGAGTCACAGAGAGTGTGCGTGTGTGTGTGTGTGTGTTCAGGGTGTGTCCTTATTGGTTGGCAGCACATATTCTCTCTCGCTCTCTCTCTAACAATAGCTGGCAGCCCTTTTAGTTCTCAGCCGGTTCTCATTAAGTTCTCTGGTCAGAAAATGTTCTGCTGTAAACACGGTTCGTTCTGTCGAAAACTTTTGATAGAATATCGTGGTATATTTCAAATGATAATAACTCTTAAAGTAAAGAAACAGAATATGTAAAACAGTAGTTCAGCTTCACCAAAGCCACAGAACAAACTGAGTTCTGGGAGCTAAAATCAGTGCTTTTATTAAAGGAGTCTGGTGTGTTTGAAGACAACAGAAAGTAAATATTCTACATGTGTCTAAAACACTAAAAGTAAGTAACACTGTGACTACGAGAAGAAGCTCAGACACACTCAAAATAATCTGAACCTTTAAGTCTTCAACGGTTCATAATAATCTATTTATATATTTATTGTAACGTAAAGTCACATGGTCTCAGTTTAAAGGTACCAGTTGCCAGGCAACCAACGGAGACTCAGAAGTTACTGGTGATGTGTTCAGGGACAGTCTGATAGTCTGGAGGCTGTGATGTGTTCAGGGACAGTCTGATAGTTTCGAGGCTGTGGTGTGTTCAGGGACAGTCTGATAGTCTGGAGGTTGTGATGTGTTCAGGGACAGTCTGATAGTCTGGAGGTTGTGATGTGTTCAGGGACAGTCTGATAGTTTCGGGGCTGTGGTGTGTTCGGGGACAGTCTGATAGTCTGGAGGCTGTGATGTGTTCAGGGACAGTATGGTAGTTTCGAGGCTGTGATGTGTTCAGGGACAGTCTGGAGGCTGTGATGTGTTCAGGGACAGTCTGATAGTCTGGAGGCTGTGATGTGGTGTGTTCAGGGACAGTCTGGAGGCTGTGATGTGGTGTGTTCAGGGACAGTCTGGAGGCTGTGATGTGGTGTGTTCAGGGACAGTCTGGAGGCTGTGATGTGTCCAGGGATAGTCTGATAGTGTGGAGGCTGTGATGTGTTCAGGGGCAGTCTAATAGTCTGGAGGCTGTGATGTGTTCAGGGGCAGTCTAATAGTCTGGAGGCTATGGTGTGTTCAGGGACAGTCTGATCGTCTGGAGGCTATGGTGTGTTCAGGGACAGTCTGATAGTCTGGAGGCTGTGATGTGTTGAGGGACAGTCTGATAGTCTGGAGGCTGTGATGTGTTCAGGGACAGTATGGTAGTTTCGAGGCTGTGATGTGTTCAGGGACAGTCTGGAGGCTGTGATGTGTTCAGGGACAGTCTGATAGTCTGGAGGCTGTGATGTGGTGTGTTCAGGGACAGTCTGGAGGCTGTGATGTGGTGTGTTCAGGGACAGTCTGGAGGCTGTGATGTGGTGTGTTCAGGGACAGTCTGGAGGCTGTGATGTGTCCAGGGATAGTCTGATAGTGTGGAGGCTGTGATGTGTTCAGGGGCAGTCTAATAGTCTGGAGGCTGTGATGTGTTCAGGGGCAGTCTAATAGTCTGGAGGCTATGGTGTGTTCAGGGACAGTCTGATCGTCTGGAGGCTATGGTGTGTTCAGGGACAGTCTGATAGTCTGGAGGCTGTGATGTGTTGAGGGACAGTCTGATAGTCTGGAGGCTGTGATGTGTTCAGGGACAGTCGGATAGTCTGGAGGCTCTGGTGTGTTCAGGGACAGTCTGATAGTCTGGAGGCTGTGATGTGTTGAGGGACAGTCTGATAGTCTGGAGGCTGTGATGTGTTCAGGGACAGTCGGATAGTCTGGAGGCTCTGGTGTGTTCAGGGACAGTCTGATAGTCTGGAGGCTGTGATGTGTTGAGGGACAGTCGGATAGTCTGGAGGCTCTGGTGTGTTCAGGGACAGTCTGATAGTCTGGAGGCTGTGATGTGTTCAGGGACAGTCTGATAGTCTGGAGGCTGTGGTGTGTTCAGGGACAGTCTGATAGTATGGAGGCCGTGGTGTGTTCAGGGACAGTCTGGAGGCTGTGATGTGTTCAGGGACAGTTTGATAGTCTGGAGGCTGTGGTGTGTTCAGGGACAGTCTGATAGTCTGGAGGCTGTGATGTGTTGAGGGACAGTCGGATAGTCTGTAGATTGTGATGTGTTCAGGGACAGTCTGATAGTCTGGAGGCTCTGGTGTGTTCAGGGACAGTCTGATAGTCTGTAGATTGTGATGTGTTCAGGGACAGTCTGATAGTCTGGAGGCTCTGGTGTGTTCAGGGACAGTCTGATAGTCTTGAGGCTGTGATGTGTTCAGGGAAGGTCTGATAGTTTCAAGGCTGTGGTGTGTTCAGGGTCAGTAAAGAAGCTGTGGTGTGTTCAGGAACATTCAGGAAAACTCACCTAGAGCTCCCTGGCAGATGTCGGTTCTGGTGGCTCCGCCCAAGATGAACTCAGGATTAGAGACCAGTTCCTAAAGAGGTCGAGACCAGAGACCAGAACGGATCAGTAACAGTGAAGATATCAAGATACCGATAATTATACTCACATACTGTCAGTAATACTCAGATACTGTTATAAATACTCACATACTGCGAGTAATACTCACATACTGTCAATAATACTCACATGTCAGTAATACTCACATACTGTCAATAATACTCACATGTCAGTAATACTCACATACTGTCAGTAATACTCACATGTCAGTAATACTCACATACTGTCAATAATACTCACATGTCAGTAATACTCACATACTGTCAGTAATACTCACATACTGTCAGTAATACTGACAGTATGTCAGTAATACTGACAGTATGTCAGTAATACTCACATACTGTCAGTATTACTCACATACTGTCAGTAATACTCACATACTGTCAGTATTACTCACATACTGTCAGTAATACTCACATACTGTCAGTAATACTGACAGTATGTCAGTAATACTCACATACTGTCAGTATTACTCACATACTGTCAGTAATACTCACATACTGTCAGTAATACTCAGATACTGTCAGTATTACTCAGATACTGTCAGTAATACTCACATACTGTCAGTAATACTCACATACTGTCAGTATTACTCACATACTGTCAGTATTACTCAGATACTGTCAGTAATACTCAGATACTGTCAGTAATACTCACATACTGTCAGTAATACTCAGATACTGTCAGTAATACTCACATACTGTCAGTAATACTCACATACTGTCAGTAATACTCAGATACTGTCAGTAATACTCAGATACTGTCAGTATTACTCATACTCAAATGTAGTTGAAGTGCAGAAATGAGTTGGAGTGAAGTAGTAGAAAGTACTCTAGCAAAGTGCAAGTACCTCAACATTTTACTTAAGTACAGTACTTGATTAGATGTACTTGACAGTATACAGTATCTTTAACTTGTACACTCACTACAGAATATCCCCAGCAGCTTTCATTGAACATTAAATATCATTTTTTAAATCGGTCTATAAAGTGCTTCAGGCATCACTTCCTCCTCTTCTTCAGCTTCTGAAAACTTTCAGAGTGACACATCTGTACAGAGTACTCTGTGTACAACCAAATACCCTGAAGTGTGTTGTAACATAAACCGTTGCATCATAAATAAATGTATTAAAACATGTTGAATGAGCATCATGTGACGTTTCCCTGTTTATGTGACGTAGTGACTCATCTCTGTGGTATTTAGGATCTCTGATGACTCACCGTATCCTCCTAAAATATTTCTGATATTTAACTTTCATACTCTGCAGGGAATTCATGAAATAAAGCAAATGCAGAAAGTTTCCATCAGAATATAATATCATATTAATAATACTTACAATACAACAACTACTACTACTACTGATAAGAGTACAAATCCCTGTGTTTGTATTCGATGATGTTTATAGTATTGTGGTTTGTTTAAGGGTACTTTTATGTACTTGTACTTCTCTCTGCTGCTGCTACACAGATGAGTCACGGTTTACCAAATCTTTACAGGACGTTGTGTACTAAATATAACATCTGTATATGTAACATCTGTATATATATAACATCTGTATATGTAACATCTGTATATATATAACATCTGTATATGTAACATCTGTATATATATAACATCTGTATATGTAACATCTGTTTATATATAACATCTGTATATGTAACATCTGTATATATATAACATCTGTATATGTAACATCTGTATATATATAACATCTGTATATATATAACATCTGTATATGTAACATCTGTTTATATATAACATCTGTATATGTAACATCTGTATATGTAACATCTGTATATGTAACATCTGTATATATAACATCTGTATATATGTAACATCTGTATATATAACATCTGTATATGTAACATCTGTATATGTATATGTAACATCTGTATATATATATATAACATCTGTATATATATGTAACATCTGTATATATGTACCATCTGTATATATAACATCTGTATATATATAACATCTGTATATGTAACATCTGTATATATATGTAACATCTGTATATATATAACATCTGTATAATATTTCTGTGATAGGTATTTTGTTTTTTTCCATGAGCAGCAGTAACGTGTCGCCTGCAGGTATTCTGCCAACCCCTCCGCCCCCAACCCCCGCCCCCCCACACACCTCCGCCCCCGCCCTTCCTCCCAGCCACCCCGCCCCTCCCAGTTATCCAAACGAGCCCACCCATCCAGACCCAGACCCAGATTCCAGACCCAGACCCCCTCCCCCTCCTGGTCCTTACCGTCGGCCTCTTCCAGGTGACTCCCCGGACCTTGGCGGAGCTCCGGCCCAGCTCGTTGAAGCCCAGAGCTTCGGGCGCGGCGGTGAACGTCGGGTCGCAGAAGAGTTTCCCGTCGGAGCGGCACTGAGCGCGCAGAGCCGCGAAGTCCTGGTTCAGGTACCGCACCGCGTTGGCGTTGGTGCCGAAGCCCGCGGCCAGGGCGCGCTGCTTGGCCAGAGTGGAGGCCACGCCGGACATGATGGCGGAGAAGAAGACGAAGAAGAAAAGTTCAGAAAACTCTCCGCAGATTCTTCTGATCAAACTTTTCCTCTCCGACAGAGAGCTCAGACCTCCGCCCCGGAGGAGGAGCCGGATGACGGGTCTGTGCGCCGCGCCCTCTCGTTAAATCCGTCTCTAGTGAACATCTCCTCTGTTCTCTGTCAGGAAGCAGGAAACACCAAATAAAACCATGAACACCAAGAAATAACAGAAGAAACAGATAAAAGTCTGTGGACAGATATATATATATATACATATAATATATAGTTCAGGATCAGTGTTTTTAAAGGTTTGAGCTGTTTACAGCTGGACTCCTGAGGGAGCTGTTAGTCATAATCATAACATCACCATACAGGAAACACAACATGTGGGAGCGTCATGTTAACTCAGTGTTCAGTTACACCCTCGTTCTCTGAGAAACATATTGAATGGAAAGACCATCTGTATTCAACTAATATACTAGAACAAGTCTTTAAAAAGTAGAGTACTTACAAGTCTATACATAGTCATTAAAGTAAAAAATAAATCAAATACAATCCTTTAAAGGTGCTGAATTTAAAATGAAAAGGAAATCTATTGCCTCCAAATTTGGCTTTCAACATTGCGACTGCTGATCCGGCGGCTAGCAGCTAACGGTGCTAACTGAGGAGGAACTGGAGGGTGGGCGCTACACTTCTCCGTTATCACCTTTAACCGCTGTATCAGAACAGATCAGCTAACCAGTGGGGCTCATAATGCAATAAAAAAAGTAAAAGAAATAGTCTAATAACGAATATTAAAACATCTTATTAGGGGTGTAACGATACGCGTATTCGTATTGAACCGTTCGGTACGAGGCTCACGGTTCGGTACGCATGACGAACCCAACAATACGTTCATACTCGTGCATTTGGAAATGCAGAAGCTTAAATTGTGGGAAATATTATGTTTTCGGTGGAGCCACTGTTCTCAAACTGGCAACACACATGACGTAACGGACAGCGTGCTCTCTGACACGCCCACCACCAAAGAAACACTTCCTACTCCAGTCGGCACTTTGCGCTGTGAGACACGCTACACGAAGCTAACGTTAGCTCGGTGCAACATGGCTAATAGACCAGGAATAAAAGATCCTCCAACGGCCTACAGGTCTGGTGTTTGGAGCCACTTTGGTTTCTCTGTGAACTATGAGGGCGATGGTGAGAGAGTGGTGGATACAAAAACAACGCTATGTCGCATTTGCTACACGAGTGTCGGCTACATCAGTGGGAATATCTCAAACATGTTAACACATTTACGCCGACATCACCCCAGTGTGGCAGTGGGTGGAACTAAACGAAGACCTGGAGCAGCACACGCGCTTCAAACTCTCCCGAAGCATTTAAGCAGCTGTTCCCTGCTGATGAGGACTAAAGCGATCACCACGGCGGTTGGTACACTTACAGCGGCGGACATGAGACCCGACTCTGTAGTGTGAAACGCTTTATGAACCTGCTGAATGTTATTGAGCCCGTTACACTACTCCTTCACCAGCCCATTCAGACAAACCGTAACTCACGCTTTGTACAAGAAAACAAAAGCACAAGTAGAGAATCACATGTCGAGGCACCCGCTGCTGCTCTGACAACGAGGGTTACACAACGCTACCTGACTGTAACACACATTACCTCATCACTGAATGAGATGAAGAGTCATGTTCTTCAGACACAACACTACCTGACTGTAACACACATTACCTCATCACTGAATGAGATGAAGAGTCATGTTCTTCAGACACAACACTACCTGACTGTAACACACATTACCTCATCACTGAATGAGATGAAGAGTCATGTTCTTCAGACACAACACTACCTGACTGTAACACACATTACCTCATCACTGAATGAGATGAAGAGTCATGTTCTTCAGACACAACACTACCTGACTAACACACATTACCTCACCACTGAATGAGATGAAGAGTCATGTTCTTCAGACACAACACTACCTGACTGTAACACACATTACCTCATCACTGAATGAGATGAAGAGTCATGTTCTTCAGACACAACGCTACCTGACTGTAACACACATTACCTCACCACTGAATGAGATGAAGAGCCATGTTCTTCAGACACAACGCTACCTGACTGTAACACACATTACCTCATCACTGAATGAGATGAAGAGCCATGTTCTTCAGACACAACGCTACCTGACTGTAACACACATTACCTCACCACTGAATGAGATGAAGAGTCATGTTCTTCAGACACAACGCTACCTGACTGTAACACACATTACCTCACCACTGAATGAGATGAAGAGTCATGTTCTTCAGACACAACGCTACCTGACTGTAACACACATTACCTCATCACTGAATGAGATGAAGAGTCATGTTCTTCAGACACAACACTACCTGACTGTAACACACATTACCTCACCACTGAATGAGATGAAGAGTCATGTTCTTCAGACACAACGCTACCTGACTGTAACACACATTACCTCATCACTGAATGAGATGAAGAGTCATGTTCTTCAGACACAACGCTACCTGACTGTAACACACATTACCTCACCACTGAATGAGATGAAGAGCCATGTTCTTCAGACACAACACTACCTGACTGTAACACACATTACCTCACCACTGAATGAGATGAAGAGCTACGTTCACTCAGGTATACTTCCATCACTGTTCATACTACAATGATGATGGAGAAGATGTAAGTAACAATACTACATTACATGTTTTACCCCAGAAGATGGGTCACTCAGGTATAGTTCCATCATTGTTCAAAGTCAAAGAATAGCTTTATGATGTTAGTTTTAATGAATAAATATATTTTAAAATCAAGTACGTTTCTCTGGCATTTATAGTTTTCTACTGTATTGAAAACGTACCGAACCGTGGCTCCACTGTATCGTACCGAACCGAACCGTGGATTTTGTGAACCGTTACACCCCTACATCTTAATTATATAAAGAAAGTAAAACGTATCTACTGGTAATTAAAATTAACTTCTTTAATTGTAATTCCAGTTTCTTTGTTGGTCCACAGGGACCAGACTCGGAGGATCCAGACCTGATAGACCTGATGGACTCATGTGGGTTCATGTGGACTCATGTCGACCTGTGAGGACTGGACAGCTAGGCACGGGGTTGTGCGACCCTGAGCAGCGTCTGAAGGCTCAGCCCGGTGGAGGAGGTCTGGAGGGTTTGAGCCTCATATGGACAGCAGGGGGAGACAGAGGGGACATGAACATCTGGTTTCCATCTGAGTCTATGGATCTCCATCGATCCAGTTCAGTTCTGCTGCATTCAGGCGTCACTCAGTGCTGAACGAGTCCAGGTGGTCTGAGTGCTTCTGATCCAGGACTGAAATGGACTGCTGGTGCTACCTGGTGATGAATCAGAGCCTCCTGGACTTTGGCGAAGTCTGAACTGCAGATCTTGAGACACCCAGAGACCCAAAACCTGTTCAGAGTCCAGTCTGTGTTGACACATCACTGTGTTTATCAGACTGTTTGCTCTCTCTGAATAATTCACTCAACTGATATCACACTGCTCCTTCAGCTGGACCGAAGCACCGCCCCTTCACACCTGACCACCTTTATACCTGATGCACACACACACACACACACACACACCAACACCTCATTTAGTCTCAGCAGCCTTTCGGCAGACTTTCGGTAGACTCTCGGCAGACTTTCGGCAGACTCTCGTCAGACTCTCAGCAGACTTTCGGTAGACTCTTGGCAGACTATCAGTAGACTTTCGGTAGACTCTTGGCAGACTATCAGTAGACTTTCGGTAGACTCTTGGCAGACTATCAGTAGACTTTCGGTAGACTCTTGGCAGACTATCAGTAGACTTTCGGTAGACTCTCAGCAGCCTTTCGGTAGACTATCAGTAGACTTTCGGTAGACTATCAGTAGACTTTCGGTAGACTCTCAGCAGCCTTTCGGTAGACTCTCAGCAGCCTTTCGGTAGACTATCAGTAGACTTTCGGTAGACTCTTGGCAGACTATCAGCAGACTTTCGGCAGACTATCAGCAGCCTTTCGGTAGACTCTTGGCAGACTATCAGCAGACTCTTGGCAGACTATCAGCAGACTTTCGGTAGACTATCAGCAGACTTTAGATAGACTCTCGGCGGACTTTCGGCAGTCCCTCAGTAGAAACACTCTCAGGATGGCGAACGTGGCAGCAGAGCTGGCTAGGAGGAAGGCTCGGGACGAGGACGGCACCGGCAGTCGGAATAACGCCGTCCTCTTCAACCAGCAGAACTTTGAGCAGCTGCAGAAAGAGTGTCTGAAGTCTGGCTCGCTGTTCTGTGACCCGACCTTTCCCGCAGACTGGGACTCTCTGGGATACAACCAGCTGGGTCGCTACTCGTCCAAAACCATCGGCACAGAGTGGAAACGACCCACGGTGAGTGAAAACTATTAAACCCTATGTAGTGGACTCAAAGTATCCCACAATGCATTGTGAAAAGTGCTGTATAACCGACGGTCACTTACCAAACACTATATACCATCATGCATTGCGTTTAAGGGAAAATGGCAAAAAAATGAATTGTGGAGAATATATTTATAGCTGCTTCCTTTCTTACCTTTCACAATAAAAGCCTGAGACATATGCTGCATCACCGCTACTTCAACTCACTCAGAGCATTTTGATAAGAAGCAACTCAACACAAAAGCTTACAATATACTTATTAATTACAAAAATGAAGTCTGTATTTATTATATAAAGTCCACCAAGCGACGTTGATCAGTGACGTCATTAACGACGCAGAGAAAATGACCCGATCAGTGTCTGAAAGTGCATGATTAGCTTAGCATAAAGACTGGAGACCAGGGAGAAACAGCTAGCCTGGTTCTGTCCACGGATTAACATGCTAATATCTGGTTTGTTTTATGAGTTTTATGAGTTGGAACTATTTCTTGATGAACAACAGTGTATCCATCCGCCTGCAGCTGTAGCTCCGGTTCACCGGCTCTTTAGCCCGTTTAAGGATATTAAAGATAAAATCAAAGCACCTCCTGTTCGTTAAACAAGAGTGTGACTCAGTTTGTGTGGATCATTAACCCGACAACTGTGAACACACACATCATTATTAGTTATTCAATAACGTTATAAAATAATCATTAATCACTTGCTGTCTCGTCCAATCAGGAGCTGAGTTCTGATCCTCAGTTCATCGTTGATGGAGCGAAGAGAACAGACATCTGTCAGGGAGTGCTGGGTGAGAACACACACACACACACACACACACACACACACACACACACACACACTGTGACCGCTGATAGCTGTGTGTTCTCGTGCCCTGCTGTCTGTCTGTCAGGTGACTGCTGGCTGCTGGCTGCCATCGCCTCTCTGACCCTGGACCCTCAGATTCTGAACAGAGTGGTTCCTCCTGGACAGAACTTCGGCTCACAGTACGCCGGCATCTTCCACTTCCAGGTCACATGATCTATTTTAAATACATGAGAGAGTTAAAGAAATAGAGGAACAATAATTATACTTCTAACTCAAGGGCTTCTTACTAGATTTGTTCACATCTCATGGCCTTCATCAGTTTCTCTTCATGCCAGCTGAGTTAACTCCACCCACTGATGAAGGCCATGAGATGCAGCTGAAATACTCACAACAGATCCGGTAAGAGGACCGGGGGTACATCCCAAGTCTCTTAATTGTCGTTTCCTCTCTCCTCGCTTGAACAGGAAGTTGTTCTGCTCCTCCATATTGACGGCCGTCCCAAAGCTCTAAAGTAGCTCTGAGGAGGGAGGAGAGAGGAGGGAGGAGGGAGGAGGGAGGAGGAGGAGGGAGGAGGGAGGAGGAGGGAGGAGAGAGGAGGGAGGAGGGAGGAGGGAGGAGGGAGGAGGGAGGAGGGAGGAGAGAGGAGGGAGGAGGGAGGAGAGAGGAGAGAGGAGGGAGGAGGGAGGAGAGAGGAGAGAGGAGGGAGGAGGGAGGAGGGAGGAGAGAGGAGGGAGGAGGGAGGAGGAGGGAGGAGGGAGGAGAGAGGAGGGAGGAGGGAGGATGAGGGAGGAGGGAGGAGGGAGGAGGGAGGAGGGAGGAGGGAGGAGGGAGGAGAGAGGAGAGAGGAGGGAGGAGGGAGGAGAGAGGAGGGAGGAGGGAGGATGAGGGAGGAGGGAGGAGGGAGGAGGGAGGAGGGAGGAGGGAGGAGGGAGGAGAGAGGAGAGAGGAGGGAGGAGGGAGGAGAGAGGAGAGAGGAGGGAGGAGGGAGGAGGGAGGAGAGAGGAGGGAGGAGAGAGGAGAGGAGAGAGGATGGAGGATGGAGGAGGGAGGAGAGAGGAGGGAGGAGGGACCTCGGAGGAGACATGAGCGAGGAACCACGAGAACAGAACTTCCAGGAAGTGTTTTAACGGCGGACACGCCCCCTCAGTGTTCATCAGTGATGTGATTGGACGCTGCAGCCGATCGGACTGACTGACTGAGTTTAACACCAGAGTGAAGACGGATCAGATTAAACTCTAGTTTATATTTGATTAGTTTTCTGATTCACCGTCTGGTTTAAATATATGTTCATTGTAGTCTGAACAACAAAAGGACCACAAACAACTTTCTTCATTTATTATTAAGATTTGTGTTTTCATGATCTGATGTTTCCCTCAATAACTTTATTATGAAACAATTAAAGTGAGAGAGAGCTTTTTACATCATTGATCATCATTTCATTCAGTCACGTGAGGCGGATCATTCCTGAGTGTTTGATGAGTTTCATCATTTAAGAGAAACAATAATCATATTCTGGGTTATTTAATAATGACGTCACAGTCACGATTTAAAAACGTACAGACGCAAATAATTCATGAATAAGACGATCGCATTCCGCCGGTAGAAATCGATCCTGATCTTATAAACAGAACACAGTTTGTTAACAGACTACAGAGAGAAACACCTCTACAGTGATGATAACTGTCTTTATTAGTATTATTAGTTACTATTATTAAGTACAGTGATGATAACTGTGTCTTTATTAGTTATTATTAAGTACAGTGATCATGTGAACAGACACAAACTTCTCTAAAGTCTCTCCAGCTGTTAAAGCCGACTGACAGCTGTGATCAGCTGTGATCAGAAACAGACGTCGCTTCACGTGACGCAACTGATGAAAGGACGTCTCGTGTCTCTTAAAACATATTTCCTCGTTTCCTATCTCCTTGCATGGTTTCCTCCATGCATCCCTGGTGGGAGGGACTAAGACGCAAGGAAAGGAGCCAAGTGAGGGAAACGGGGATGCAATTAAGAGACTTGAGATGTACCCCTTGAGTTGGGCAGTGGGTGGAGCCTAAGTAACATCAGAATCAGCTTTATTGGCTAATTTGACTCCGGTTACACATTGCCCTCATCGTACGTACACAGAATATACAAATAAACAAGAGAAATATAAAAACAAGGACATTAAAGACAACAGAGAAACTAAGCTTTAACATTCAACTACTATGTACAATATAAATATATATTGAAGAATATATATACGAACATAAAGAACAACAACAATGACAATGGAGAATGGATTCAGGATATTAGTGCAGAATGGTGGTAATAGTGCAAATAGTGCAAATGAAGGTGCAGTTTGTCTGATTAATTGTTCATCAGAGTGACGGCAGAAAGAAGCTGTTCCTGTCTGGTGGTTTTGGCGTACAGAGCTCTGTAGCTCCTACCAGAGGGGAGGAGTTGAACAGCTTGTGTCCAGGGTGTGAAGGGTCTGCAGAGATCTTTCAGCCCGTTTCCAGACTCTGGAGGTGAACAAGTCCAGGATGGAGGGCAGGTGGAACCAATGATCCTCTCTGCAGACCTGACAGTCCGTTGTAGTCTGTTCCTGTCCTGTTTAGTGGCCGATCCAAACCACACAGTGATGGAGGAGCAGAGAACAGACTGATGATGGTGGAGTAGAACAGGATCAGCAGCTCCTGAGGCAGGTTGAAGTACAACCTCTGATGGTCTTTTTCCTGATGGTGTTGATGTTGGGGGCCCACTTCAGGTCCTGGGAGATTGTGGATCCCAGAAACCTGAAGGTCTCCACAGCAGACACGGTGTTGTTGAGTATGGTGAGGGGGGTCAGTGTTGGGGGGCTCCTCCTGAAGTCCACTGTCATCTCCACAGTGTTGAGCTTGTTGAGCTCCAGGTTGTTCTGACCACACCAGAGGACCAGCTGTTCAACCTCCCGTCTGTACGCAGACTCATCACCGTCCCTGATGAGGCCGATGACTTCAGGAGTTTAACAGACGGGTCCTCTGAGGGTCCAGTGCTGATAGTCCGGGTGCTGGACCACATCCCTGGGGGGTCCAGTGCTGATAGTCCGGGTGCTGGATGTGGTCTTTCCCAGCCTCACCTGCTGCGTCCTGTCTGTCAGGACGTTAGTGATCCACTGACAGGTGGAGGCTGCACAGTGAGCTGGGAGAGTTTGGGTTGGAGTATTGCTGGATGATGGTGTTGAACGCTGAGCTGAAGTCCACGAACAGAACCCTTGCTATGACCCTGGGGAGTCGAGGTGTTGCAGCATGTGGTGCGGTCCCATACTGACTGCATCATCCACCGACCTGTTTGCACGGTAGGCAAACTGCAGGGGGTCCAGCAGGGGCCCTGTGATGTCCTTCAGATGGGTCAACACCAGTCTCTCAAAGGACTTCATGACCACAGACGTCAGGGCGACGGGCCTGTAGTCATTTCATCCTGTGATGGAGGATTTCTTGGGGACCGGGATGATCGTGGAGCGTTTGAAGCAGGAGGGGCTTCACACAGCTCCAGAGATCGGTTGAAGATCTGTGTGAAGATGGGGGCCAGCTAGTCAGCACAGACTTTCAGGCAGGAGGGGGACACACCGTCTGGGCCCGGAGCCTTCCTGATCTTCTGTCTGTGGAAGAGCCGACTCACATCCTCTTCACAGATCCTCAGTGCCGGTGGGGGGTCGGTTGGGAGAGGTGAGGAGGAGGCAGGGGGTGCAGGTGGTTGTTTGATGACGGGGCAGGTGGGGGGTGTGAGAGTAGGCTTATCAAACCTGCAGTAGAAGACATTCAACATCAGGTGTTTTTACCTACAGCTGTGGCAGTATGGGCAGTGGGTGGACGTGGTTGTGGACGACCGGCTGCCCTCCAGAGACGGGAAGCTGCTGTTCGTCCACTCGGCAGAGGGAGGAGAGTTCTGGAGCGCTCTGCTGGAGAAAGCTTACGCCAAGTAAGAAACATTATGGGATGGATGGGGATGAATGTGTTCATCATTTAGGATGAATTATAATAACTTTATTGATCCTCTTTTATTGTAGCGTCATCATCAGGTCAACATGTTTATGTGTCAAACACTTTGGTTGATGACCAAACACCTGCAGAACTAAAGATATTCATCAGCTGGACTCTTTAGCTAATGTTAGCATGCTAATGTTAGCATAAAATGAAGTTTAGCGTTAGTTAAGCTGACAGCCAGCCGATTGAATCATAGCTTCCAATCGGCCACGCACCAATCACAGCCCACTCTCACTTCAAGGAGGTTTAGTTAAATATGACTCCCTCCTCACTGATTCACTCTACATCTACGCTGTTACAGAACGCACTGCTGGCGAAGCTTCGCCTCCTCCTCCTCAGCCTCCACCCCTTTTTTAGTTAATCTTCTGGCAAATGGTTGAAACGTATTTAAAAAATTGTTGTCATTTTAACTACTTTTAGTTTAGTTTATTTGTGTCTAACACTTCACTTGCGTTCAGTTCCACTTCTTTTCTACACTTTAACAGATATTGACAACTGTGTTAATAAGCAGGTACTTTTCAAACTTCAATTGATGTTTCCACTTCAGAGGACAATAAACCGACATTTTAACTCAAAGGCAGCAGCTTAGTCTGCAGAGTCTCTTTAAATACATCCGGTGTCATGACTGGATGAATGTGTTTACTTTATATCTGTAGCTTTATTATTTATTGTCACAAACACTGTAATACGGCACAACATGAGAATATTTAACCCGTCCTGTATATATTAGGAGTATGATGCAGCCTGAACCTATGTGAAGGTTAATAATGTTCTATAACATGTAACGTAAAGAACTTCAGATTAAAAATAAATCTTCAACACTTCAAGTCAACGTGAATGTGTGTGTGTTTTACAAGCTGTAAACAAGTCTGAACAAATATGTCCGGTACGCTGGAGGAGGATTAACCGAAGTCTAGAACATGAATATTAATTTATCGAACTACGGCCAAAGTTTCATGTTGGACTTGCTGCAGTCGTTTGACACGTTCAGCTCTTCACCTCCTTTCAGTGGTTCCTCTTCGTGTTTACTGACTCCAGTCAGCCTGTAGACAGCAGTAGTAGTTAAAGGAGTGAGTGTTGGAGGTGATTAGCAGCAGGGTGGAGGAAGCTTGACTCTGTAAACACTGGACTCGACTCTGCCTGGAAAACAAACAGCCGCAGATCGAGCTGCTGACTCAGCTCTTTATACTCAACTCCTGCTGCTCTGATTTATTCTGCCTCACATCGTGTTCCCACAGTCTGTTAATCTGTTTAGTACTGTAAACTAACTCTTCAACTCTTTTGACCACCTATAAACTAACTCTTCAACTCCGTTGATCACCTGTAAACTAACTCTTCAACTCTTTTGACCACCTATAAACTAACTCTTCAACTCCTTTCATCACCTGTAAACTAACTCTTCAACTCCTTTGACCACCTATAAACTAACTCTTCAACTCCTTTGACCACCTATAAACTAACTCTTCAACTCCATTGATCACATGTAAACTAACTCAACTCTTTTGACCACCTATAAACTAACTCTTCAACTCCATTGATCACCTGTAAAATAACTCTTCAACTCCTTTGACCACCTATAAACTAACTCTTCAACTCCTTTGATCACCTGTAAACTAACTCTTCAACTCCTTTGACCACCTATAAACTAACTCTTCAACTCCTTTGATCACCTATAAACTAACTCTTCAACTCTTTTGATCACCTATAAACTAACTCTTCAACTCTTTTGATCACCTGTAAACTAACTCTTCAACTCCTTTGATCACCTATAAACTAACTCTTCAACTCTTTTGATCACCTGTAAACTAACTCTTCAACTCCATTGATCACCTGTAAACTAACTCAACTCTTTTGACCACCTATAAACTAACTCTTCAACTACATTGATCACCTGTAAACTAACTCAACTCTTTTGACCACCTATAAACTAACTCTTCAACTCCATTGATCACCTATAAACTAACTCTTCAACTCCTTTGATCACCTGTAAACTAACTCTTCAACTCTTTTGATCATTTATAAACTAACTCTTCAACTCCGTTGATCACCTGTAAACTAACTCTTCAACTCTTTTGACCACCTATAAACTAACTCTTCAACTCCTTTGACCACCTATAAATTAACTCTTCAACTCTTTTGACCACCTATAAACTAACTCTTCAACTCCGTTGATCACCTGTAAACTAACTCTTCAACTCCGTTGATCACCTGTAAACTAACTCAACTCTTTTGACCACTTATAAACTAACCTTTCAACTCCTTTGATCACCTGTAAACTAACTCTTCAACTCCGTTGATCACCTGTACACTAACTCTTCAACTCCTCTAGCTATCACTTAAAGAACATCAACTATGAGTCCCGTACTAAACATGTGAAGTACCTGTTAGCACTGACTCGTTGTGACTCAGCAGGTTTTTAGGTGTTGTCATTATTTTGTCCAGCCAGTTAACCGTCCCGTACCTCCTGCAGGGTGAACAGCTCGTACGAGGCCCTGAGCGGAGGTTCGAGCATCGAAGGCTTCGAGGATTTCACCGGAGGAATCTCAGAGAGCTACGACCTGAAGAAAGCTCCGCCCTTCCTGTTCAACGTCGTGAGGAAAGCTCTGAAGCTCGGCTCGCTGCTCGGCTGCTCCATCGATGTAAGCTACAGCTGAGCTATGTGTCAGCTAACGCTTTAGCTTGTTTAACTAGCGAGCTACGTGTATACGTTTATATCATATTTACGTGTTTCTCAGATTTCCAGCTCGTATGAGACGGAGGCCATCACCGGTCAGAAGCTGGTCAAAGGTCACGCCTACTCCATCACTGCAGCACAGCAGGTGAGGCATTCTGGGAAAATATTGTGTTGTTTACAGGAACAGGAAGAAGCTGCTGGATGAAAGTTAAGGCTGCTTAAAAAATGTACGAAGCACCTGAACATAGTGTCTCTTGAGAAGAGAAGGTGAAGGTCTCCGGCTGTGAGGAGACCCGAAGGTCTCCAAATGTGAGGAGATCCGAAGGTCTCCAAATGTGAGGAGATCCGAAGGTCTCCGGCTGTGAGGAGACCCGAAGGTCTCCGGCTGTGAGGAGACCCGAAGGTCTCCGGATGTGAGGAGACCCGAAGGTCTCCGGATGTGAGGAGACCAGAAAGTCTCCAGCTGTGAAAAGACCCAAAGGTCTCCAGCTGTGAGAAGACCTGAAGGTCTCCAGCTGTGAGAAGACCTGAAGGTCTCCCGCTGCGAGGTCTGAACCAGCAGAAGGGGGGCTCTGCTGGACCAGGTTCCTCCCTGATGATACTTTTGACCTGCAGGTTCTTCACTATGGTTCTCCAGTGCAGCTGCTGAGGATCAGGAACCCCTGGGGTCAGGTGGAGTGGACCGGAGCCTGGAGTGACACGTGAGTCCAGGTCCTCATACTGGTCTGTCAGTCTTTCTGTCTGTCTGTCTGTCTGTCTGTCTGTCTGTCTGTCTCTCTCTCTCTCTCTCTCTCTCTCCCTCCGTCTGTCTGTCTCACAGCCTGTCTGTCTCTCTGTCTCTAGGTCAAAGGAGTGGGACGGAGTTGATCCTGAAGAGAAGAAGAAGCTTGATCACTCTGCTGATGACGGAGAGTTCTGGTGATTAATGTGATCAGTATCAATAAAAACAGTACTTTTTCTTTGATACTTGAAGTACATTTGGTTGATAATACTTATTACTCCTCCTCACTCCTCCTCTCTCCTCTCTCCTCCTCCTCTCTCTTCCTCCTCCTCCAGGATGTCGTACACAGACTTCCTGCTTCAGTTTTCCCGCCTCGACATCTGTAATCTGACACCAGACACTCTGAGCAGCGACGTGATTGGTCGATGGAACTTCTCTGAGTTTGAGGGCGACTGGAGGGTCGGCTCCACCGCCGGAGGCTGCAGGAACTACCCAGGTACCGCTCAGGATTTATTCGGGTCCATCTCACTGAGTGACGCTGTCAGTGACTCGGTTCTCACTTCAACTTCTTTCAGCTCTGACACTTATGCTTTATTTCTCTCTGCAGCCACATTTTGCTCCAACTCTCAGTTCTTCATCCGTCTGGACGACGAAGACGACGAGCCGGACGACGGAGAGAACGGCTGCACCGTCATCATCGGTCTGATGCAGAGAGACGCTCGCAGGGAGAAACGCTTCGGAAGAGACCTGAACACCATCGGGTTCTCCATCTACCAGGTGAGGTTTGAAGAACGAGGGGCGAGGATTGAGGATTGAGGGTTGAGGGTTGAGGGTTGAGGGTTGAGGGGCGAGGGTTGAGGGTTGAGGGGCGAGGGTTGAGGGTTGAGGGGCGAGGGTTGAGGGTTGAGGGTTGAGGGGCGAGGGTTGAGGGTTGAGGGTTGAGGGGCGAGGGTTGAGGGGCGAGGGTTGAGGGGCGAGGGTTGAGGGTTGAGGGGCGAGGGTTGAGGGTTGAGGGTTGAGGGGCGAGGGTTGAGGATTGAGGGTTGAGGGGCGAGGGTTGAGGGGCGAGGGGCGAGGGTTGAGGATTGAGGGTTGAGGGGCTAGGGTTGAGGGGCGAGGGTTGAGGGGCGAGGGTTGAGGATTGAGGGTTGAGGGTTGAGGGGCGAGGGTTGAGGGTTGAGGGGCGAGGGTTGAGGGTTGAGGGGCGAGGGTTGAGGGTTGAGGGTTGAGGGTTGAGGGTTGAGGTTTATATATATATATATCTGTAATATTTGTCTGTTGTTTGTGTTTTTCTTCCAGGTTCCTGATGAGGTGAGTTCAAAGGTTCAGATTCTTCACAATAACATAAATTAAATACAATTAACTAATTATTATAAACATATTTTATATTGTTATTAATTTAATATTGTTAAATGTTGAGGATCAAAGTAAAAATATCTTCTACAAACACCAGCTGCTCATCACATTTTTTTATTTTGACATGTTTCACTCCTTTGTTCTAACTCGCTGCAGAGAGACGATCCATCAATGTTTATTATTTGGGGAAAGTAACAAAGTACATTTACTACACTCTTGAAGTACTTGTATTTCCATTTTTTTTCCTTTACACTTTTACTTCAGTACACGTTTACTTTTCAGATTAGGATTTCACATTAATGCTGACAGTGTATTGATGTATTATTATTATTATTATTATTATTATTGTCATTCATATTATTATTATTATTATTATTGTCATTAGTATTATTTTCATTATTTTCATTATTATCAGTATTATTATTATTATTAAAATTTAATTTTTGTTGGGAGGTTTCAAATACAGAAGATAAATATCTGAGATCTCTCCAGAAGACAAACAGTCTTGAGCAGATTTCTTACAAATTGAACAATTTATTTAAATGAATTTGTTACTAATTAATTCATTAAATAAAGATAACTGAGATATATATAACTGCTGTTATCTTCTTCTCCTCTGGTCAGTTTAAAGGTCGCAGTGGCGTCCACCTGGGTCCGGACGTCCTGCTGAGGAGGAACGCTGTCGCTCGCAGTCAGAACTTCATCAACCTCAGAGAAGTGTGCGACCGCTTCAAGCTGCCGCCGGGAGACTACGTCATCATCCCCTCTACCTTTGACCCACACCGCAAAGGAAGCTTCATCCTGAGGGTGTTCACTGAGAAACAGGCCCAGACCAGGTCCGTCACATATATACATATATATATATACACAGTATATGTATATGTATATATATTTATCTTTACTGTTTGTTTCAGTCCGATGGAAGAAAACGTAAACGCTGACATTCAAGAGGTTTGTGACATTTGTTTCATCAGATTTCAAGCTTTAGATTATTTAAAAATGTATGAAACTTTGAGTGTACCTGTTAAGCACGGAGCCCCCAGATCTGGGGGCTCTCGGGCTCTAGAGGTGTCTCATATACCGTCGAAAAAGCGTACATATCGAGAGCAAAAAAAATAAATGTATAAATGCTATATACCAGATTAAACAGCAACATCTGAGCAACACTACGATCTAATTCATTTTTTACACACTCCAAAACACAACTATAGACAACCACTATAAGAAACTACAATATGTACCGAAATATCACCAATTTCTCACCATGATTTGGTGATCTATGGACTCCGCTTCGACTTTTCCATCACGAAGCTAACCACTACACGGCAAAGCCATGCATCAATTAGCATTAGCATTCGACCCAGAAGCCGGAGCTATCTTCCACATTTCTCTCCGTCAAAGCATTCAAAAGTTACAGCCAACAAACCGCACAAAGCCACACAGCCAAACTGAAAAAAATCTGAACCGCATCATACCTTGAGGTGCTTTTCTGGGCGAAAACGCTGGAAAGTGCCGGTAATCCGCTCGAAGCATGTGCTCTCCAAGTCATCCTCTCTCTTTCTGAGTTAAAATGGACGTTTTCCGTCAATACATGACAAGATGGTGGTCATTTTCCCGTTCGACGAATCATTTTACGCTCGGGGGTTGACCGGCGCGTTTTGGGATTTTTAGGATCCTCAAGGAACTCCCTGATGCATTAGTTTCATTCACCCGGTTCGAACAAGTGGTCACATGCCGAAATCCGCCAATCATAGGCCTATAAAGGGCTCCATAGACTCAGATAGAGACAAGAAGATTTCATGGAGGAGAGATGTTGAGCACCCCAGAGAGGTCAAAAATGGCTCAAAATGGCTAAAAATTATGCCAAACTGCTGTATGATGTTGTCATTGACCAATATTAGTGATACACAAGTGAAATATATAGTTATATAGTATATAAAAGTACAATGGAACAGATGTTGCAGCTGAGTTGCAAAATGAGAATGTTGGATGAAATCTTGAAATCTTGAATCTTGAAACCTCTATAATGCAGGCCTGCTTCACTCTATCAAGGTAAACATTGCCGTGGAGACGTATTATCTGTTGTACTATGATGCTGCAGTGTTTTTAGGCTGTCAACTGCATTATTTCAATAAAATAATAAATAAAACAATGGGAGTGCTTTTAGTCAGGCGAACCAGAGGATTTTCAGTTTTTGCTGTGTGCTATCTTCATGTAGTATTAACCTGTAACATATACACAATATTTACACATCAAATCTCAATATCACACTGTTGTATCTGTATTATAAATCAAAAAAATTATTCAAATAGACCTTGTAGTTACAGATTTACACTCTCTTTAGTATGGGTAGCACATTTTCGAGCAGAGGCATCAAAATAGGGCTCGAGCTTAAGAGGTTTTAAACAAACAAGATGATGACTCATAAGAAGAGATAATAACTCGTTAAAACAACATAATAACTCGTTAAAACAACCTAATAACTCATTAAAACAACACAATAACTTGTTAAAACAACCTAATAACTCGTTAAAACCACATAATAACTCATTAGAACAACATAATAACTCGTTAAAACAACATAATAACTCGTTAAACAACCTAATAACTTATTAAAACAACCTAATAACTCGTTAAACAACCTAATAACTCATTAAAACAACATAATAACTCGTTAAACAACATTATAACTCATTAAAACAACATAATACCTCGTGTCGTATTTAAAGACAACAGGACATAAAGTATTAGTTAAAATGATGTTCATACATTGTTCTAAATCTTTTGTTCTTTCAGCCTGATGTCGGACAGAAAGACGTGGATCCTCACTTCAAACATCTCTTCGTCCAGATCTCTGGAAACGTAACAACTTCTTGTTTCTTAAATGAAAAACTTCGCTTCCTGTCGGCCATCATGTCAGAACAATGATGTCAGAACAATGATGTCGGAACAATGTTTGATTTCTTTCTGTTTTAACAGGACTCTGAAATCTCCGCCTTTGAGCTCCAACAGATTTTGGACAAAGTTGTTGCTCAGAGTAAGAAATGTTTAATATTAATATATTTATAATCTATAATATTATTAGTGCTGGGCAAGTTATCGCGTTAACGCATTAATTAATTAACGCCGACAATTATTTTATCGCGCGTTAACGCAGTTTTTTTTATTATTAAGCGGACATTTTTAACACAAGAACCGGCCGGCCAGCAGCAAGCAGTGAACAGCTGTTTGTGTAAAGTCACTTCCGTCTCTTCCTGTTTCCTTCACCTACACTCCCCTGGGTCCTAAGTCCCTCCATGTACAGCTTCTTATCACCCTCTATGTACCAACGTACATTTATAACAAATACCACACATATTACGGTAATCAGCGTTGCATATGTGTCTGACCAAAATACCACAAAAAGAAATGATTCATTTAAATTATTTTTAAAGTGTTTTTGTTTGGAATTTGTATAATAAGCATATCATTTAGTTATCGCTACTGAGAATTTTACAAACAAAAAAAAAGAAAAAAACATGACGTAGATAGGTTTGCAGTTTTCAAGAAGTATATTTCAAATTGCATCTCTTACACACATGAAGATAAAGTTGTGACACCGGCTGAATATCTATTATCAGAATCATTATAACTGTATTTTAATTTCATAAAGCAGTACTTTTAAAATAAAAGTGCGCAATACACTACTTTTGAATTAATTATTGAATTTTACGATTAATCGCAATAAAATCATGCGATTAATCATGATTAAACATTTTAATTGTTGCCCAGCACTAAATATTATTAATAATTTATGAACAGGTGAACTGTTCCTGGATCAGTTTATGTATGAACTGACCACTTTGTCTTTGTCTGAAGGATCTGATGTCAGAACCGACGGCTTCAGTCTGCAGACCTGCCGTGATATCATCAGCCTGCTGGACGTATCCTTCAGATGTTCACTGATCAATAATCAATACTACTCACTGATCAATAATCATTACTACTCACTGATCAATAATCAATACTACTCACTGATCAATAATCAATACTACTCACTGGTCAGTAATCAATACTATTCACTGATCAATAATCAATTATATTCACTGATCAATAATCATTACTACTCACTGATCAATAATCAATTATATTCTCTGATCAATAATCAATACTATTCACTGATCAGTAATCAATACTACTCACTGATCAATAATCAATACTACTCACTGATCAATAATCATTACTACTCACTGATCAGTAATCAATACTACTCACTGATCAATAATCAATAATATTCACTGATCAATAATCATTATTACTCACTGAGCAATAATCAATACTACTCACTGATCAATAATCAATACTACTCACTGATCAATAATCAATAATATTCACTGATCAATAATCATTACTACTCACTGATCAATAATCAATACTACTCACTAATCAATAATCAATACTACTCACTGATCAATAATCAATACTACTTTTTTAACTGATTAATCAATAAGGCGTTTCAGAAACTTGCCGGCTTCATTTGAACCGTTCTTTTGAGATGTTTTGATCAATTGATCAGGAATCAGCAGGTTAATTGATCGTGATACAATAATTATTGATCTCTGGAGGACTTTACTGATGTTTTTTAACATTTCTTCTTCTACACTTTAAATGTTGAAATGTAGAAAATCTAAAATGATAGTTTAAGATTTCTGAGTGAAAAATATAAACAAGGACAGACAGACAGACAGATACAGACGGACGGACAGAGACACACAGACAGACAAACAAACAGACAGACAGACAGACAGACAGACAGACAGAGAGACGGACGGACGGACGGACGGACGGACGGACGGACGGAGACACATAGACAGACAGAAAGACGGACGGACGGACGGACAGAGAGACGGACGGACGGAGACACACAGACAGACGGACGGACGGAGACATACAGACGGACAGACGGACGGACAGAGAGACGGACGGACGGAGACACACAGACAGACGGACGGACGGACAGACAGACGGACGGACAGAGAGACGGACGGACGGAGACACACAGACAGACGGACGGACGGACGGACGGAGACATACAGACGGACAGACGGACGGACAGAGAGACGGACGGACGGAGACACACAGACAGACGGACGGACGGACGGACAGACGGACGGACAGAGAGACGGACGGACGGAGACACACAGACAGACGGACGGACGGACGGACGGAGACATACAGACGGACACACAGACAGACAGACAGACAGGATCTTTAACTGGTCTCCAGATAGACGGCAGCACTAAACTGGGTCTGCTGGAGTTTCACCGTCTGTGGAAGAAGATCCAGAAATACCTGGTGAGACATTCAGGATTATGTCATACTGTGATGTCATGATTCAGTCTACTGTGATGTCATGATTCAGTCTACTGTGATGTCATCATAAACACATTTCTCTTCTGTAGGAGATCTTCAAGAGTCACGACTCTGACGGTTCTGGTACGATGAGCAGTCATGAGATGAGAGCCGCTCTCAATGAAGCTGGTGAGGTTCATTAAGGGGGTCAAACATACGGTCAGAGGGCCACAACCGGCCACGTAAAGAGTCCAATGGGACATTCAGACTCATAACATCACTGGATGGTTCCATCTCACGTGTTCTCTCTACAGGATTCATTGGTTCTAAAAGAAGTTTGTGCGCATGTGTGTTAATGTGTGTGTTCATGTGTGTGTGTGTGTGTTCAGGGTTCCAGGTAAACAGCTCTTTGATCCATCAGATCGTCGTCAGATTCTCTGATCAAAGTTTCTCCGTTGACTTCGACTGTTTCATCGGATGTTTGATCCGACTGGAGCTTCTGTTCAGTGAGTTTCTACCACATCCACTGTCTTCATCAGCAGTGTCCCCAGTGTTCCCAGTGTTCCCAGTGTCCCCAGTGTTCCTAGTGTCCCCAGTGTTCCCAGGGTCCCCAGTGTTTCTAGTGTCCCCAATGTCCCCAGTGTTCCTAGTGTTTCTAGTGTCCCCAATGTCCCCAGTGTCCCTAGTGTCCCCAGTGTCCCCAGTGTCCCCAATGTCCCCAGTGTTCCTAGTGTCCCCAGTGTCCCCAATGTCCCTAGTGTTCCCATTGTCCCCAGTGTTTCCAGTGTTCCCAGTGTTCTGTGTTTCCAGTAGGGGTGCAACGGATCACAAACCTCACGGTTCGGATCAACAAAGAAAAGGGGAGGAGACAAATATAACTTTGCTTTCCATTTATTAATTAAAGAACTTCAAGAACACTTAAAGAAAAGAACTTTGGGCTATAGTCTTACATGAAAACTAAAATATTGAAGATGTCCAATTTGAAACAAAATTAAATAAATAAATAAAAATAAAACATTCAAGAATATTAAATTCTGTTAAGTTTAAGCTCAACATGAGGTATGTTGATGCCCTCGTCCTTTGATCAATACTGAAAGAAAGAAACAGCCAGTGAGCTAGCTTACACTGTTTACACTGAACTGAACTGCTCGGCAACAACTTGGGTCTGTGTTTACTTCCTGTCAGGTTATGTCATTCAAATACACAATAATGTTCACATTACTGTGACATTGTTCAAAAAGATGAGAATATCTCCATTGTCTGGGGAGAGGTCGACCTTTCTGTAGTGACTGTTACTATTGGGCCTGTCTAGCTTCACTCTGATGCTTCTGTCAGCACCTGCACCAGGTGTGTGTCTGTGTGACCCTCACAGAGGGGGCGTGTCTACAGCACCTGTCTGTGTGACTCACAGAGGGGGCGTGTCTACAGCACCTGTCTGTGTGACTCTCACAGAGGGGGCGTGTCTACAGCTCCTGTCTGTGTGACTCTCACAGAGGGGGCGTGTCTACAACACCTGTCTGTGTGACTCTCACAGAGGGGCGTGTCTACAGCACCTGTCTGTGTGACTCTCACAGAGGGGGCGTGTCTACAGCACCCATCTGTGTGACTCTCACAGAGGGGGCGTGTCTACAGCTCCTGTCTGTGTGACTCTCACAGAGGGGGCGTGTCTACAGCTCCTGTCTGTGTGACTCTCGCAGAGGGGGCGTGTCTACAGCTCCTGTCTGTGTGACTCTCGCAGAGGGGGCGTGTCTACAGCTCCTGTCTGTGTGACTCTCACAGAGGGGGCGTGTCTACAGCACCTGTCTGTGTGACTCTCACAGAGGGGGCGTGTCTACAGCTCTGCCGTGGTGAAAGCGGTCACAGTCTTTTCCTCGTCATAGAGGAACAAGCTTCATACTGAAGTGGGTGCGTGAGTGGATTTCATAGCGTGGCTCAAGCATTTTAACCAGATTTCTAAATCCTTTGTTTTCCACACCGGAGTGTCCCCCGTCGCTGACAGACGGGGTGGTGTCTCTTCATATGTGTGGACATGCCGATGTATTGTCGTTATCGTATCTTTCTCTTTAAATAACTCCTACATACCGTAACGGTTTTGTCCACCACCCTTATCCGTCATTATAATTTACAGAGAAGACAAAATGATCCCAAACTTGCGACTTAAATGACGCCGGGAGCTTCTGAAGTTCCTCCGCTCGCCATGACTTTAGACTTTCACCGTTAAATGCTTCTAACCTGCTCCGTTCACGTGAACACATGCTTTATATCTGTTCACTGACACTCTGCATTGATATTCGGGGACTTGTTACTTGTAAAGGAACAGCAGCAGTAAAACTGTATTACACACTATGAGGATTACACTGTAAAAAAAAAAAAATACTCAATTGATCCGCGGTTCACGAGTGATCCGAACCGTGAGGGGTGATCCGAACCGTGAGGGGTGATCCGAACGGATCACAGATCGAGCCATGATCCGTTACACCACTAGTTTCCAGTGTTTCCAGTGCCCCTAGTGTTCCCAGTGTTTCCAGTGTTTCCAGTGTTTCCAATGTTTCCAGTGTCCCTAGTGTTCCCAGTGTTCCTAGTGTCCCCAGTGTTCCCAGTGTTTCCAGTGTCCCCAGTGTCCCTAGTGTCCCCAGTGTTTCCAGTGTTCCCAGTGTTTCCAGTGTCCCCAGTGTCCCTAGTGTCCCCAGTGTTTCCAGTGTCCCTAGTGCCCCCAGTGTTCCTAGTGTCCCTTATGTCCCCAGTGTTCCTAGTGTCCCTAGTGTCCCCAGTGTTCCTAGTGTCCCTAGTGTCCCCAGTGTTCCTAGTGTCCCTAGTGTCCCCAGTGTTTCCAGTGTCCCTAGTGTCCCCAGTGTTCCTAGTGTCCCTAGTGTCCCCAGTGTTCCTAGTGTCCCTAGTGTCCCCAGTGTTTCCAGTGTCCCCAGTGTTCCCAGTACCGAGGTGACACAGCGTTTCTCTGTTTCTTCCACAGAGATGTTCAGAACTCTGGACAAGAAGAACCAGGGGAAGATCGAGCTGGACCTGCAGCAGGTAAAGTTTCAGTCCTGTACAGGTCTGACCCACTACCGGCACCAGCTGCTCTCTTATTGGTCCAGCCTGTTGTCACATGTCATCCTCATCCTCATTAACTCTTCCTTTCCTCATGCAGTGGGTCTGCCTCGCCATCAACTAACCGCCGGCCACTCCAGGAGCATGCTGGGAAATTTCCAACTGCGGAGATTAAAGCTGATGAACAGCTGTTGTTGTTGTTGTTGTTTGAATAAAAACTGTTGTGGTTCATCTTCATCATCAGTAACAGGAAGTCTGTTTATTGTGTTCAATCTGTGAAACGTTTATTCATCAGTTTGGTTCTTTATGTCATGGACTATGTTCTCCCTCTAGTGTTCCATCAGTGTGGTTCTCTATATCATGGACTATGTTCTCTCTCTAGTGTTCCATTAGTGTGGTTATTTACATCATGGACTCTGTTCTCCCTCTAGTGTTCCATCAGTGTGGTTATTTACATCATGGACTCTGTTCTCCCTCTAGTGTTCCATCAGTGTGGTTATTTACATCATGGACTCTGTTCTCCCTCTAGTGTTCCATCAGTGTGGTTCTTTATATCATGGACTATGTTATCTCTCTAGTGTTCCATCAGTGTGGTTATTTACATCATGGACTATGTTCTCTCTCTAGTGTTCCATCAGTGTGGTTCTTTACATCATGGACTATGTTCTCTCTCTAGTGTTCCATCAGTGTGGTTATTTACATCATGGACTCTGTTCTCCCTCTAGTGTTCCATCAGTGTGGTTCTTTACGTCATGGACTATGTTCTCCCTCTAGTGTTCCATTAGTGTGGTTCTTTATATCATGGACTATGTTCTCCCTCTAGTGTTCCATCAGTGTGGTTCTTTACATCATGGACTATGTTCTCTCTCTAGTGTTCCATCAGTGTGGTTCTTTACATCATGGACTATGTTCTCCCTCTAGTGTTCCATCAGTGTGGTTATTTACATCATGGACTATGTTCTCTCTCTAGTGTTCCATCAGTGTGGTTCTTTACATCATGGACTATGTTCTCCCTCTAGTGTTCCATCAGTGTGGTTATTTACATCATGGACTCTGTTCTCCCTCTAGTGTTCCATCAGTGTGGTTCTTTACATCATGGACTATGTTCTCCCTCTAGTGTTCCATCAGTGTGGTTATTTACATCATGGACTCTGTTCTCCCTCTAGTGTTCCATCAGTGTGGTTCTTTACATCATGGACTATGTTCTCTCTCTAGTGTTCCATCAGTGTGGTTATTTACATCATGGACTCTGTTCTCCCTCTAGTCTTCCATTAGTGTGGTTCTTTACATCATGGACTATGTTCTCTCTCTAGTGTTCCATCAGTGTGGTTATTTATATCATGGACTCTGTTCTCTCTCTAGTGTTCCATCAGTGTGGTTATTTACATCATGGACTCTGTTCTCCCTCTAGTCTTCCATTAGTGTAGTTATTTACATCATGGACTCTGTTCTCCCTCTAGTGTTCCATTAGTGTGGTTATTTACATCATGGACTCTGTTCTCCCTCTAGTGTTCCATCAGTGTGGTTATTTACATCATGGACTATGTTCTCCCTCTAGTGTTCCATTAGTGTGGTTATTTACATCATGGACTCTGTTCTCCCGCTAGTGTTCCATTAGTGTGGTTCTTTATATCATGGACTATGTTCTCTCTCTAGTGTTCCATCAGTGTGGTTATTTACATCATGGACTCTGTTCTCCCTCTAGTGTTCCATTAGTGTGGTTCTTTATATCATGGACTATGTTCTCCCTCTAGTGTTCCATTAGTGTGGTTCTTTATATCATGGACTATGTTCTCTCTCTAGTGTTCCATCAGTGTGGTTCTTTATGTCATGGACTATGTTCTCCCTCTAGTGTTCCATTAGTGTGGTTCTTTATATCATGGACTATGTTCTCCCTCTAGTGTTCCATCAGTGTGGTTCTTTATATCATGGACTCTGTTCTCCCTCTAGTGTTCCATCAGTGTGGTTATTTATATCATGGACTCTGTTCTCCCTCTAGTGTTCCATCAGTGTGGTTCTTTACATCATGGACTCTGTTCTCCCTCTAGTGTTCCATTAGTGTGGTTCTTTATATCATGGACTCTGTTCTCCCTCTAGTGTTCCATCAGTGTGGTTCTTTATATCATGGACTCTGTTCTCCCTCTAGTGTTCCATCAGTGTGGTTATTTACATCATGGACTCTGTTCTCCCTCTAGTGTTCCATCAGTTTGGTTATTTACATCATGGACTCTGTTCTCCCTCTAGTGTTCCATCAGTTTGGTTATTTACATCATGGACTCTGTTCTCCCTCTAGTGTTCCATCAGTGTGGTTATTTACATCATGGACTATGTTCTCTCTCTAGTGTTCCATTAGTGTGGTTCTTTATATCATGGACTCTGTTCTCCCTCTAGTGTTCCATCAGTTTGGTTATTTACATCATGGACTCTGTTCTCCCTCTAGTGTTCCATCAGTTTGGTTATTTACATCATGGACTATGTTCTCTCTCTAGTGTTCCATTAGTGTGGTTCTTTATGTCATGGACTATGTTCTCTCTCTAGTGTTCCATTAGTGTGGTTCTTTATGTCATGGACTATGTTCTCTCTCTAGTGTTCCATTAGTGTGGTTCTTTATGTCATGGACTATGTTCTCCCTCTAGTGTTCCATTAGTGTGGTTCTTTATGTCATGGACTCTGTTCTCCCTCTAGTGTTCCATTAGTGTGGTTCTTTATGTCATGGACTATGTTCTCCCTCTAGTGTTCCATTAGTGTGGTTCTTTATGTCATGGACTCTGTTCTCCCTCTAGTGTTCCATTAGTGTGGTTCTTTACATCATGGACTATGTTCTCTCTCTAGTGTTCCATCAGTGTGGTTCTTTACATCATGGACTATGTTCTCTCTCTAGTGTTCCATCAGTGTGGTTCTTTACATCATGGACTATGTTCTCCCTCTAGTGTTCCATCAGTGTGGTTATTTACATCATGGACTCTGTTCTCCCTCTAGTGTTCCATCAGTGTGGTTCTTTACATCATGGACTATGTTCTCTCTCTAGTGTTCCATCAGTGTGGTTATTTATATCATGGACTCTGTTCTCTCTCTAGTGTTCCATCAGTGTGGTTATTTACATCATGGACTCTGTTCTCCCTCTAGTCTTCCATTAGTGTGGTTATTTACATCATGGACTCTGTTCTCCCTCTAGTGTTCCATTAGTGTGGTTATTTACATCATGGACTCTGTTCTCCCTCTAGTGTTCCATCAGTGTGGTTATTTACATCATGGACTATGTTCTCCCTCTAGTGTTCCATTAGTGTGGTTATTTACATCATGGACTCTGTTCTCCCTCTAGTGTTCCATTAGTGTGGTTCTTTATGTCATGGACTATGTTCTCTCTCTAGTGTTCCATTAGTGTGGTTATTTACATCATGGACTATGTTCTCCCTCTAGTGTTCCATTAGTGTGGTTCTTTATATCATGGACTATGTTCTCTCTCTAGTGTTCCATCAGTGTGGTTATTTACATCATGGACTCTGTTCTCCCTCTAGTGTTCCATTAGTGTGGTTCTTTATATCATGGACTATGTTCTCCCTCTAGTGTTCCATCAGTGTGGTTCTTTATATCATGGACTATGTTCTCCCTCTAGTGTTCCATTAGTGTGGTTCTTTATATCATGGACTATGTTCTCTCTCTAGTGTTCCATCAGTGTGGTTCTTTATGTCATGGACTATGTTCTCCCTCTAGTGTTCCATTAGTGTGGTTCTTTATATCATGGACTCTGTTCTCCCTCTAGTGTTCCATCAGTGTGGTTATTTATATCATGGACTCTGTTCTCCCTCTAGTGTTCCATCAGTGTGGTTCTATACATCATGGACTCTGTTCTCCCTCTAGTGTTCCATTAGTGTGGTTCTTTATATCATGGACTCTGTTCTCCCTCTAGTGTTCCATCAGTGTGGTTCTTTATATCATGGACTCTGTTCTCCCTCTAGTGTTCCATCAGTGTGGTTATTTACATCATGGACTCTGTTCTCCCTCTAGTGTTCCATCAGTTTGGTTATTTACATCATGGACTATGTTCTCTCTCTAGTGTTCCATTAGTGTGGTTCTTTATATCATGGACTCTGTTCTCCCTCTAGTGTTCCATCAGTTTGGTTATTTACATCATGGACTCTGTTCTCCCTCTAGTGTTCCATCAGTGTGGTTATTTACATCATGGACTATGTTCTCTCTCTAGTGTTCCATTAGTGTGGTTCTTTATATCATGGACTCTGTTCTCCCTCTAGTGTTCCATCAGTTTGGTTATTTACATCATGGACTCTGTTCTCCCTCTAGTGTTCCATCAGTTTGGTTATTTACATCATGGACTATGTTCTCTCTCTAGTGTTCCATTAGTGTGGTTCTTTATGTCATGGACTATGTTCTCTCTCTAGTGTTCCATTAGTGTGGTTCTTTATGTCATGGACTATGTTCTCTCTCTAGTGTTCCATTAGTGTGGTTCTTTATATCATGGACTATGTTCTCCCTCTAGTGTTCCATTAGTGTGGTTCTTTATGTCATGGACTCTGTTCTCCCTCTAGTGTTCCATTAGTGTGGTTCTTTATGTCATGGACTCTGTTCTCCCTCTAGTGTTCCATTAGTGTGGTTCTTTACATCATGGACTCTGTTCTCCCTCTCGTGTTCCATCAGTTTGGTTATTTACATCATGGACTCTGTTCTCCCTCTAGTGTTCCATTAGTGTGGTTATTTATATAATGGACTCTGTTCTCCCTCTAGTGTTCCATTAGTGTGGTTCTTTATATCATGGACTCTGTTCTCTCTCTAGTGTTCCATTAGTGTGGTTCTTTATGTCATGGACTATGTTCTCCCTCTAGTGTTCCATTAGTGTGGTTCTTTACATCATGGACTATGTTCTCTCTCTAGTGTTCCATCAGTGTGGTTATTTACATCATGGACTCTGTTCTCCCTCTAGTGTTCCATTAGTGTGGTTCTTTATATCATGGACTCTGTTCTCCCTCTAGTGTTCCATTAGTGTGGTTCTTTATATCATGGACTCTGTTCTCCCTCTAGTGTTCCATTAGTGTGGTTCTTTATGTCATGGACTATGTTCTCCCTCTAGTGTTCCATTAGTGTGGTTCTTTATATCATGGACTATGTTCTCTCTCTAGTGTTCCATCAGTGTGGTTCTTTATGTCATGGACTCTGTTCTCCCTCTAGTGTTCCATCAGTTTGGTTATTTACATCATGGACTATGTTCTCCCTCTAGTGTTCCATCAGTTTGGTTATTTACATCATGGACTATGTTCTCCCTCTAGTGTTCCATCAGTGTGGTTCTTTACATCATGGACTATGTTCTCTCTCTAGTGTTCCATTAGTGTGGTTCTTTATATCATGGACTCTGTTCTCCCTCTAGTGTTCCATCAGTTTGGTTATTTACATCATGGACTATGTTCTCTCTCTAGTGTTCCATTAGTGTGGTTCTTTATATCATGGACTCTGTTCTCCCTCTAGTGTTCCATCAGTTTGGTTATTTACATCATGGACTCTGTTCTCCCTCTAGTGTTCCATCAGTGTGGTTATTTACATCATGGACTATGTTCTCTCTCTAGTGTTCCATCAGTGTGGTTCTTTACATCATGGACTCTGTTCTCCCTCTAGTGTTCCATTAGTGTGGTTCTTTATATCATGGACTCTGTTCTCCCTCTAGTGTTCCATTAGTGTGGTTCTTTATATCATGGACTCTGTTCTCCCTCTAGTGTTCCATTAGTGTGGTTCTTTACATCATGGACTCTGTTCTCCCTCTAGTGTTCCATTAGTGTGGTTCTTTATGTCATGGACTCTGTTCTCCCTCTAGTGTTCCATTAGTGTGGTTCTTTATATCATGGACTCTGTTCTCCCTCTAGTGTTCCATTAGTGTGGTTCTTTACATCATGGACTCTGTTCTCCCTCTAGTGTTCCATTAGTGTGGTTCTTTATATCATGGACTCTGTTCTCCCTCTAGTGTTCCATTAGTGTGGTTCTTTACATCATGGACTCTGTTCTCCCTCTAGTGTTCCATTAGTGTGGTTCTTTATGTCATGGACTCTGTTCTCCCTCTAGTGTTCCATCAGTGTGGTTATTTACATCATGGACTATGTTCTCTCTCTAGTGTTCCATCAGTGTGGTTCTTTATGTCATGGACTCTGTTCTCCCTCTAGTGTTCCATCAGTGTGGTTATTTACATCATGGACTATGTTCTCCCTCTAGTGTTCCATTAGTGTGGTTCTTTATATCATGGACTATGTTCTCCCTCTAGTGTTCCATTAGTGTGGTTCTTTATGTCATGGACTCTGTTCTCCCTCTAGTGTTCCATTAGTGTGGTTCTTTATATCATGGACTCTGTTCTCCCTCTAGTGTTCCATTAGTGTGGTTCTTTATATCATGGACTATGTTCTCTCTCTAGTGTTCCATTAGTGTGGTTCTTTATGTCATGGACTCTGTTCTCCCTCTAGTGTTCCATCAGTGTGGTTATTTACATCATGGACTATGTTCTCCCTCTAGTGTTCCATTAGTGTGGTTCTTTATATCATGGACTATGTTCTCCCTCTAGTGTTCCATTAGTGTGGTTCTTTATGTCATGGACTATGTTCTCTCTCTAGTGTTCCATTAGTGTGGTTCTTTATGTCATGGACTCTGTTCTCCCTCTAGTGTTCCATTAGTGTGGTTCTTTATATCATGGACTCTGTTCTCCCTCTAGTGTTCCATCAGTGTGGTTATTTACATCATGGACTATGTTCTCTCTCTAGTGTTCCATTAGTGTGGTTCTTTATGTCATGGACTCTGTTCTCCCTCTAGTGTTCCATTAGTGTGGTTCTTTATATCATGGACTATGTTCTCCCTCTAGTGTTCCATCAGTTTGGTTATTTACATCATGGACTATGTTCTCTCTCTAGTGTTCCATTAGTGTGGTTCTTTATGTCATGGACTCTGTTCTCCCTCTAGTGTTCCATTAGTGTGGTTCTTTATATCATGGACTCTGTTCTCTCTCTAGTGTTCCATTAGTGTGGTTCTTTATATCATGGACTCTGTTCTCCCTCTAGTGTTCCATTAGTGTGGTTCTTTATATCATGGACTATGTTCTCCCTCTAGTGTTCCATTAGTGTGGTTCTTTATGTCATGGACTCTGTTCTCCCTCTAGTGTTCCATTAGTGTGGTTCTTTATATCATGGACTCTGTTGTCTCTCTAGTGATCCATCAGTTTGGTTCTTTATGTCATGGACTCTGTTCTCTCTCTAGTGTTCCATCAGTTTGGTTCTTTATGTCATGGACTATGTTCTCTCTCTAGTGTTCCATCAGTTTGGTTCTTTATGTCATGGACTCTGTTCTCTCTCTAGTGTTCCATTAGTGTGGTTCTTTATGTCATGGACTCTGTTCTCTCTCTAGTGTTCCATCAGTTTGGTTCTTTATGTCATGGACTCTGTTCTCTCTCTAGTGTTCCATCAGTTTGGTTCTTTATATCATGGACTATGTTCTCCCTCTTGTAACCAACAGACAGTCAAACATTCAGACAGACAGACAGAGGGGTGGAGGGAGTGATGAAGCTGTTTGTGTAGTTCTGTCTCTGTTTTTCTGTAGAACCAGAACGGAAGTGTGACGTGCACTCTTCACAATAAAAGCACAGATTATTCTTGGATAAGATAAAAACGGACTCAAACTTCGAACTAAAAGAAATGTAAATGTGAACACAATCATCTCAAACAGGAAGTGACCTGATAATGGTAAATGATAAAATAATATACAGATAAATTACTTAGTACAAAAGTATGAAATGTATCCGATACAAAATAAAAGTTATGTATTATGTAAAAAAAAAATACAAATGTCATAAATAACTTGTGATATTAAACATCCATAAACTGCCGTCAGGTGTTAGATAAATGCAGAATTCTGTATTAAAATATATATTTAATTATGTTTAATTTAATGTAAAAAAATAAAATTAGTTTGTGACGTTCTGATTGGGTCTTATGAATAAAATGGACTTTAAATACGTTCAGTTTGTTGTTTTTATTAGATGGATGGAGAGATAGATGGAGAGATAGATAGATAGATGGATGGATGGATACTTTATTCATCCCCCAAGGGGAAATTTGTTCGCTACAGCAGCTAAAATATATATAAGCAATCAAAGTAACAGAGTAAAAAATTCAAAATATTAACTATAAAAATGCACAATATATACAGTAAAAATAACAGAGTAAAAAATGTTAAATATTAATATAAAATATAAAATATTACTTTAATGTGTCCCTGCAGTTATAAAACATGTTGAATATCATTTTTGTATCTAATATTAGATCGCTGCAGACGTCTTTAAAAGGGAGGGATTACATACTGACAAAAATAAGTGTCTTATTGTGAAGGTACTTACCGGAAGTCTCACCTGTTACTCTGTTCTCTTGACTGTGAGGAACAACAGAAGAGGGAAACTCCCTTCCTGACGTCACTCACCTGCAGCCTCAACACTTTCCACACTCCCGTCACAAACTTTCCAGAACCACAAAGACTCTCCACACCAGGACCAGGACCCAGACCAGCACCCGGACCAGGACCTAGATACCCAGCACCATGTCGGGCATCGCGACCACCCTGCAGCACCGCCGGGACAAGGACCAAGGCATCGGCTCCTGCAGCCAGGCGGTGAAGTACCTGAACCAGGACTTCGAGGCTCTGAAGGAGCGCTGCCTGGAGAGCGGCTGTCTGTTCCAGGACGAGAGCTTCCCGCCGCTGGCCTCCTCTCTGGGCTTCAAGGAGCTGGGCCCGGGCTCCTACAAGACCCGGGGGGTGTCCTGGGAGAGACCGACGGTCAGTGAGAATTAAAGTCTTTATTCTGATGGAGGTACAGAGCCACTAAACCAATGTCATGCGGTGACGCCAAGCTTCAGTTCAAAAGAGACAAACTAAAGCTGAGCCTAAACTTTTAGATAAACTGAGCACAAAACTACTATAAATACTCTTTAAAATAATGAACTCCATTAAAGTCAAAGCTACTTTATGGTTCCAGGATCAACACACCTTCATCAGGTCAAACTGATGAAGGATCAAAGCCTCCAGCTCCTCAGAACTTTATCAATAATCATCTTATCTCGAGTCTGATTTCTAATATGTTCCTTATATCTGAGCATTTAATGTTGATTTAAAGTGTTTGTTCACCGAATAGAAGAAGCAGCGCTGCTGTTTGTAAAATGTTGATCTTTTATTTCTATATCTTTGATCTATTTAGGAATAAGTGAGGAGGAATAAGAACGAGTGTTTTGTGAATGGAGTCTGGTGTGAGGTTAGTTTAGCTTCCTGTAGAATGAAGCTGCAGAACCTGTTCAGCCGGTTCCGCTCTGAGCTCACTGCAGATCAGTTAACAGGTGAGGCTGCAGGTGTGAAGAGATCTGAAAACACCAGATTATAGATTATAGATTATAAATCATAGATCATAGATCATAGATCATAATGATAGATTCTACTTTAATGTTTTCTCAGTCCGTGTTATTTGATCAGTCGTGTTCTGAAGCCAACACCCAGCTGCACCTTCACAATGGGAGCTGTGGTTAAACTGGGCCACGCCCACTGTTTGACTGTTTGGGTGGAGCTGCTTCATAAAAAAAATACAAAGATTTCTGATCACCAAGGTTTCACAGAATCGTTTTATAATATATGGATTTCAATTTTGGGAATTAAATTCACTTTATTTAAGTAAATCTTGGAAATGAAAAATATTTCGTTTTGATTTGCATGAATGAAAAGTCCTTAAAGTCCTGAAGAAGATCATGTGACGTGATTGAAAGCTCCAGAGATCAGATACAATGAGATTTCAGTTTGACTGAGTGGAGACGGTCTGTAACCTTATCCATAAATCATAAATCAATAACTTACACGATCGTGTTCATGAATCAATAACTTACATGATCGTGTTCATGAATCAATAACCTACATGATCGTGTTCATAAATCAATAACTTACATGATCATGTTCATAAATCAATAACTTATATGATCGTGATCATAAATCAATAACTTATATGATCGTGTTCATAAATCAATAACTTATATGATCGTGATCATAAATCAATAACTTATATGATCGTGTTCATAAATCAATAACTTATATGATCGTGATCATCAATCAATAACTTATATGATCGTGTTCATAAATCAATAACTTATATGATCGTGTTCATGAATCAATAACTTACATGATCGTGTTCATAAATCATTAATCAATAACTTACATGATCATGTTCATAAATCAATAACTTATATGATCGTGTTCATAAATCAATAACTTACATGATCGTGTTCATAAATCATTAATCAATAACTTACATGGTCGTGTTCATAAATCATGAATCAATAACTTATATGATCGTGATCATAAATCAATAACTTATATGATCGTGTTCATAAATCAATAACTTATATGATCGTGTTCATAAATCAATAACTTATATGATCGTGTTCATAAATCAATAACTTACATGATCGTGTTCATAAATCATTAATCAATAACTTACATGGTCGTGTTCATAAATCATGAATCAATAACTTATATGATCGTGTTCATAAATCAATAACTTACATGATCGTGTTCATAAATCATTAATCAATAACTTGTATGATCGTGTTCATAAATCATTAATCAATAACTTATATGATCGTGTTCATAAATCATTAATCAATAACTTATATGATCGTGATCATAAATCAATAACTTATATGATCGTGTTCATAAATCATTAATCAATAACTTATATGATCCTGTTCATAAATCATTAATCAATAACTTGTTGTCTTTCATGTGCAGGAGTTGACCTCTGACCCTGAGTTCATCGTCTCTGGAGCCTCGAGAACGGACATCTGTCAAGGAGCTCTGGGTGAGAACAAAGACACGAAGGAGACTTCTTAGTTTTAGTCCAGACTGTAGATGAAGGAGACTGTGAGGTGTTTTAGTTTTAGTCCAGACTGTTGATGGAGACTGTGAGGTGTTTTAGTTTTAGTCCAGACTCAGTGGCGGCTGGTGGAAAATGTTCTTGGTAGGGCTGTGCCACATCCAATCAATTTCAGCAAACATCCCAGAATGATTTAATGCAAACAAATTAAGGTATCAAACGCGCATTACTACTTTGCAGTTAAATATTTAACATTTATTCCAACACGAAAAAAGCAGTAAATAACACTTTCACAAACACGTCAGGACATCTTATTTTAGTCACCCTCACAGGGAGTTCAGTATAATATAATATATATAACATATAATAATATTCTGTATAATATAATAATATATATATATATAATATAATATTCTGTATAATATAATAATATATATATCATATAATATTCTGTATAATATAATAATATATATGTCATATTCTGTCCCCGTTGTTTTAAAAAGATAAATAAGTTATTATCATGACGTCATCCAGCTAGTCAAACCTGTCTGGTGTACAGCTAGTAGAGAAGCTTCATGTACTGCTTCTCTTTCCTGCTAGTCTGCTGTCTGATTGTGAGGTCAGGCTGATCTGGGATCAGCTCTTTCAGTAGTTTCTCCTCTCAGTTCTCCTCTCAAACGGGTCTTGGAGGAGTAGTGCTCGCGCTGGCGCTCTCCTGTAGAGACTTCTCCTGACGAGAACGCGCAGCTTGGGGCAGGAAAAAAACTGCCCCAAGCTGAATCTATTTGAGGACGCTGATTGGCTGAATTGTATGTCACTCATTTATATCTTTACTCAGCATTGGCTAAACTGCTTTATAGACCCGCCTCTTTGGGGCAGTTTTTCCAGCGCCCCAGCCAGCTGAGACGTGCACACACAGAGAGGAAGAGCAGACAGGCAGAGAGGACAAGCAGGAAAAGCATATATTTACCGCAGATATCATATTTTACACATATTACTGGGTGATTCCATGTTTCAAAAACACAAATATTGACAATTTGTATAGTTTATTTTTATTTTAAATTTTATTTTTATTTATATTTTTATTTTTATTTTTTGTAGCTCTAGGGGGGGCGGCGCCCTAGCGCCCTCTATGGACCAGCCGCCACTGTCCAGACTGTTGATGGAGACTGTGAGGTGTTTTAGTTTTAGTCCAGACTGTAGATGAAGGAGACTGTGATGTGTTTTAGTTTTAGTCCAGATTGTAGATGAAGGAGACTGTGAGGTGTTCTAGTTTTAGTCCAGACTGTTGATGAAGGAGACTGTGAGGTGTTTTAGTTTTAGTCCAGACTGTAGATGAAGGAGACTGTGAGGTGTCTTAGTTTTAGTCCAGACTGTAGATGAAGGAGACTGTGAGGTGTTTTAGTTTTAGTCCAGACTGTTGATGAAGGAGACTGTGAGGTGTTTTAGTTTTAGTCCAGACTGAAGATGAAGGAGACTGTGAGGTGTTTTAGTTTTAGTCCAGACTGAAGATGAAGGAGACTGTGAGGTGACTTAGTTTTAGTCCAGACTGTTGATGAAGGAGACTGTGAGGTGTTTTAGTTTTAGTCCAGACTGAAGATGAAGGAGACTGTGAGGTGTTTTAGTTTTAGTCCAGACTGAAGATGAAGGAGACTGTGAGGTGTTTTAGTTTTAGTCCAGACTGAAGATGAAGGAGACTGTGAGGTGTTTTAGTTTTAGTCCAGACTGAAGATGAAGGAGACTGTGAGGTGACTTAGTTTTAGTCCAGACTGTTGATGAAGGAGACTGTGAGGTGTTTTAGTTTTAGTCCAGACTGAAGATGAAGGAGACTGTGAGGTGTTTTAGTTTTAGTCCAGACTGAAGATGAAGGAGACTGTGAGGTGTTTTAGTTTTAGTCCAGACTGAAGATGAAGGAGACTGTGAGGTGACTTAGTTTTAGTCCAGACTGTTGATGAAGGAGACTGTGAGGTGTTTTAGTTTTAGTCCAGACTGTTGATGAAGGAGACTGTGAGGTGTTTTAGTTTTAGTCCAGACTGAAGATGAAGGAGACTGAGGTGTTTTAGTTTTAGTCCAGACTGAAGATGAAGGAGACTGTGAGGTGACTTAGTTTTAGTCCAGACTGTTGATGAAGGAGACTGTGAGGTGTTTTAGTTTTAGTCCAGACTGAAGATGAAGGAGACTGTGAGGTGATTTAGTTTTAGTCCAGACTGTTGATGAAGGAGACTGTGAGGTGTTTTAGTTTTAGTCCAGACTGAAGATGAAGGAGACTGTGAGGTGTTTTAGTTTTAGTCCAGACTGAAGATGAAGGAGACTGTGAGGTGTTTTAGTTTTAGTCCAGACTGAAGATGAAGGAGACTGTGAGGTGACTTAGTTTTAGTCCAGACTGTTGATGAAGGAGACTGTGAGGTGTTTTAGTTTTAGTCCAGACTGAAGATGAAGGAGACTGAGGTGTTTTAGTTTTAGTCCAGACTGAAGATGAAGGAGACTGTGAGGTGTTTTAGTTTTAGTCCAGACTGAAGATGAAGGAGACTGTGAGGTGTTTTAGTTTTAGTCCAGACTGAAGATGAAGGAGACTGTGAGGTGACTTAGTTTTAGTCCAGACTGTTGATGAAGGAGACTGTGAGGTGTTTTAGTTTTAGTCCAGACTGAAGATGAAGGAGACTGTGAGGTGATTTAGTTTTAGTCCAGACTGTTGATGAAGGAGACTGTGAGGTGTTTTAGTTTTAGTCCAGACTGAAGATGAAGGAGACTGTGAGGTGTTTTAGTTTTAGTCCAGACTGAAGATGAAGGAGACTGTGAGGTGACTTAGTTTTAGTCCAGACTGTTGATGAAGGAGACTGTGAGGTGTTTTAGTTTTAGTCCAGACTGAAGATGAAGGAGACTGTGAGGTGTCTTAGTTTTAGTCCAGACTGTTGATGAAGGAGACTGTGAGGTGTTTTAGTTTTAGTCCAGACTGAAGATGAAGGAGACTGTGAGGTGTTTTAGTTTTAGTCCAGACTGAAGATGAAGGAGACTGTGAGGTGACTTAGTTTTAGTCCAGACTGTTGATGAAGGAGACTGTGAGGTGTTTTAGTTTTAGTCCAGACTGAAGATGAAGGAGACTGTGAGGTGTCTTAGTTTTAGTCCAGACTGTTGATGAAGGAGACTGTGAGGTGTTTTAGTTTTAGTCCAGACTGTTGATGAAGGAGACTGTGAGGTGTCTTAGTTTTAGTTTTTGTGTGTGTGTGTGTTGAGGCGTGTCATCAGAGACAGTAAACAAAGCAGGTGGGCGGCGGCTGACTGAGTTTAGTTGTTTCTATAGCAACAAAGGGAAACGCCTGAGAGCAATCCAGGCAATCAGAAAGCAGCAGAGGCCTTGACTAAGCCCCGCCCCTTCCTGTCTGTCATCCAGGTGACTGCTGGCTGCTCGCTGCCATCGCCTCTCTGACTCTGAACGAAGAAGTTCTGGCTCGAGTCGTTCCTCATGGACAAAACTTCAGGAGAGGAGAGTACGCAGGCATCTTCCATTTCCAGGTACAAATACACAGAGTACTAGTAGTATTTAAGAAGGTACACAAATACACAGAGTACTAGTGATGTTTAAGAAGGTCCCATGTCTCATGTCTCTCATGTCTCTCATGGCCATCATGTCTCATGGCCATCATGTCTCATAGCCATCATGTCATCATGTCTCATAGCCATCATGTCATCATGTCTCATGGCCATCATGTCCATCATGTCCATCATGTCCATCATGTCTCATGTTCATCATGTCTCATGGCCATCATGTCTCATGGCCATCATGTCTCATGGCCATCATGTCATCATGTCTCATGGCCATCATGTCCCTCATGGCCATCATGTCTATCATGTATCATGTCTATCATGTCATCATGTCTCATGGCCATCATGTCATCATGTCTCATGGCCATCATGTCCCTCATGGCCATCATGTCTATCATGTATCATGTCTATCATGTCATCATGTCTCATGGCCATCATGTCCCTCATGTCTCATGGCCATCATGTCTATCATGTCTATCATGTCTCATGTCCATCATGTCTCATGTCCATCATGTCTCATGTCTCATGTCTATCATGTCTCATGTCTATCATGTTTCATGTCCGTCATGTCCGTCATGTCTATCATGTCCCTTATGTCTCATGTCCATCATGTCCATCATGTCTCATGTCCATCATGTGTCATGTCCATCATGTCCATCACGTGTCATGTCTCATGTCCATCATGTGTCATGTCACATGTCCATCACGTGTCATGTCTCATGTCCATCATGTGTCATGTCTCATGTCCATCATGTTTCATGTCTATCATGTCCATAATGTCTCATTGTCCATCATGTCCATCATGTCCATCATGTATCATGTCCATCATGTCTCATGTCCATCATGTCTCTTGTCTATCATGTCCATCATGTCTCATTGTCCCTTCTGTCTGTCCCGTCTCAGTTCTGGCAGTTTGGTGAGTGGGTGGACGTTGTGATTGACGACCGTCTGCCGGTCAAAGACGGAGAGCTGATGTTCGTCCACTCGGCTGAAGGGAGAGAGTTCTGGAGCGCTCTGCTGGAGAAGGCCTACGCCAAGTAAGACCTGAACCTGTCTCGCGTCCCTCAGCTGTCTCGCGTCCCTCAGCTGTCTCGCGTCCACCAGCTGTCTAGCGTCCCTCAGCTGTCTAGCGTCCCTCAGCTGTCTCGCGTCCCTCAGCTGTCTAGCGTCCCTCAGCTGTCTAGCGTCCCTCAGCTGTCTCGCGTCCCTCAGCTGTCTCGCTTCCCTCAGCTGTCTCGCATCCACCAGCTGTCTCGCGTCCACCAGCTGTCTCGCGTCCCTCAGCTGTCTCGCGTCCCTCAGCTGTCTCGCGTCCACCAGCTGTCTAGCGTCCCTCAGCTGTCTAGCGTCCCTCAGCTGTCTAGCGTCCCTCAGCTGTCTAGCGTCCCTCAGCTGTCTCGCGTCCCTCAGCTGTCTCGCGTCCCTCAGCTGTCTCGCGTCCACCAGCTGTCTCATCCACTTTTTATTGGAACCAAGTGGCCAATGATAAACCAGGAAAAACAGAACCGGACCAAAAGTACTCTTAAATACTTGTGTTCATGTCGTGTATGACCTCATCCCCTCATGTCCGGGTCTGTCCCATCATTGTCCCAGTGTGTCCTCCCAGTACGCCCAGTAAACTGAGATCAGCTGGGATCAGTGGAGGCGTACAGGTGATAATAGACAGTGTGTTTGTGTCTTCAGGTTTTTGTTCCTACACGTCGCTGCATTCTTCACATTTGTTCATCCAGCGGGGAGACACACACACACACACACACACACACTCTGTGTGTACACTATACACACAGTGTGTATAGTGTATAGTATACACACTCCATTTCATGTCGTCAAAGACTGAACACCTACTTTGTGGACTCACCTGTCCAGTTAGTCCTCAGGTGTTAATGACATATGACGTCGCTGCAGGTTGAACGGCTGTTACGAGGCTCTGTCTGGAGGATCCACCACTGAGGGGTTTGAGGATTTCACCGGAGGAATCGCTGAGGTCCACGACCTGAATACACCTGATCCACATCTGTTCCACATCATCCAGAAAGCTCAGCACCGCGGTTCACTGATGGGCTGCTCCATCGACGTAAGCTCTGAGAACACCGAGGGGAACCACAGGGGTACTACAGGGGTACAATAGGGGAACCACATGGGTACTGCAGGGGTACTGCAGGGGTACTACAGGGGAACCGCATGGGTACTGCAGGGGTACTACAGGGGAACCACATGGGTACTGCAGGGGTACTACAGGGGAACCACATGGGTACTACAGGGGTACTACAGGGGAACCGCATGGGTACTGCAGGGGTACTACAGGGGAACCACATGGGTACTGCAGGGGTACAATAGGGGTACTACAGGGGAACCGCATGGGTACTGCAGGGGTACTACAGGGGAACCACATGGGTACTGCAGGGGTACTACAGGGGAACCGCATGGGTACTGCAGGGGTACTACAGGGGAACCACATGGGTACTGCAGGGGTACTACAGGGGAACCACATGGGTACTACAGGGGTACAATAGGGGAACCACATAGGTACTGCAGGGGTACTACAGGGGAACCACATGGGTACTGCAGGGGTACTACAGGGGAACCACATGGGTACTGCAGGGGTACTACAGGGGAACCACATGGGTACTGCAGGGGTACTACAGGGGAACCACATGGGTACTGCAGGGGTACTACAGGGGAACCACATGGGTACTGCAGGGGTACTACAGGGGTACTACAGGGGTACTGCAGGGGTACTACAGGGGAACCACATGGGTACTGCAGGGGTACTACAGGGGAACCACATGGGTACTGCAGGGGTACTACAGGGGAACCACATGGGTACTGCAGGGGTACTACAGGGGAACCACATGGGTACTGCAGGGGTACTACAGGGGAACCACATGGGTACTGCAGGGGTACTACAGGGGAACCACATGGGTACTGCAGGGGTACTACAGGGGTACTGCAGGGGTACTACAGGGGAACCACATGGGTACTGCAGGGGTACTACAGGGGAACCACATGGGTACTGCAGGGGTACTACAGGGGAACCACATGGGTACTGCAGGGGTACTACAGGGGAACCACATGGGTACTGCAGGGGTACTACAGGGGAACCACATAGGTACTGCAGGGGTACTACAGGTGAACCACAGGGGTACTACAGGGGTACAATAGAGGAACCACATAGGTACTGCATGGGTACTACAGGGGAACCACATGGGTACTGCAGGGGTACTACAGGGGAACCACATGGGTACTGCAGGGGTACTACAGGGGAACCACATGGGTACTGCAGGGGTACTACAGGGGAACCACATGGGTACTGCAGGGGTACTACAGGGGTACTACAGGGGTACTGCAGGGGTACTACAGGGGAACCACATGGGTACTGCAGGGGTACTACAGGGGAACCACATGGGTACTGCAGGGGTACTACAGGGGAACTACAGGGGTACAACATGGGTACTACAGGGGTACAACAGGGGTACCACATGGGTACTGCAGGGGTACTACAGGGGAACTACAGGGGTACAACATGGGTACTACAGGGGTACAACAGGGGAACCACATGGGTACTGCAGGGATACTACAGGGGAACTACAGGGGTACAACATGGGTACTACAGGGGTACAACAGGGGTACCACATGGGTACTGCAGGGGTACTACAGGGGTTTGTTTTTGTTTGAAAATAAAATAAAATCATCACTGATACGGAGGTCAAACATTTGTATTTAATTTAATAAGCAGTTTTTAATTTTTGTTTCAGATCACCAGCTCATCCGACTCCGAGGCAGTTACCTCTCAGAAGCTGGTGAAAGGCCACGCCTACTCTGTGACAGGTGCAGCTCAGGTGAGAGGACCCGCCCCCTACATTCACCTGTCTGAACACCTGAAACATCATTTTATATAAACGTGAAAGCCTCACCACAACATTAAACTACATTTCCCATGAGTAGGAGCGGCTAATTGGAACCTTTGAGTCCTAAAAGGCAGATCTTTGTTTCCCTCAAACACCTGTCTCACCTGAATAGAGGCGGGGCTTCAGCTCTTTATTGGTGAATTTTAAAGTGATGGGGTTGCTGATCGTCCTATCGGATGTAACTCTGTGGTTTTGCTCCGCGTGTGATTGGCTGCAGGTGGAGTACCGTGGCAACATGGAGAAGCTGATCCGGATCAGGAACCCCTGGGGTCAGGTGGAGTGGACCGGAGCCTGGAGCGATAAGTGAGTATGATGTAGACGTAAGGGGAGGAAGAGTTAAAGAGAAGTTTGTTCTCTTGTTCATAACTCAGTGAAACATGAAACACATGTTGGTATTATTCAGAGAAAACCATCATCTCTGATCCACAATAAACCTCCATAAAGAATCTCTATCCTGTGATGTCTGTACACCCATGGAGCTGATCTCAGATCTGTCCACTTTGTGAACTGATATCAGACTTTGAGAACTCTGTTGTAGACCAAATACATCTAGAATAACACATACTGCTTACATGAGTACTACATGTTTACTAGAGGAGTACTACATATTTACTACCTGAGTACTACATGTGCAGCACTAAGAGCTTCAGGGTGTTTCCAGCAGCAGCTAAACAAACCGGTGGCTCCTGTACTAACCTGACTGAGTTACCTGAACAGGTGTCATGTTCACACCTGGAGCTCCTGTCAGCTTGTTTTTGTCACCTGGCACCTCCCTGCTGTCTACATCAGCCGGGTGGAGTCTGTGAATGACTTGAGTGACCTCTCGTGGTTACTGTGCACTCTGTGATCCGGAGGGTCAACTGTTTAGTTTCTTGTTGACGTGATATTTCAGACTCTTATTCTGAAACTGTTTCCTGTCTGACAGCTCGGCTCAGTGGCGTCAGATCAGCGACGAGGACCGAGAGCGTCTGAGTCATCGCTCAGAGGACGGAGAGTTCTGGTAAAACTCACTTTTTTTAATCTCCAAACTACCTGAACTCATCATCAGGCGTCATTGGGGAGTAGAAAAAACCTCTGCTCTGTCTTCCAGGATGTCTTTCAATGACTTCCTGCGACATTACTCCCGGCTGGAGATCTGTAACCTGACGCCCGACGCCCTGAGCGACGACTCCGTCTCCAAGTGGTCTTTGTCCAAGTTTGACGGCAGCTGGAGGAGCGGATCCACCGCCGGAGGCTGCAGGAACTTTCCGAGTGAGTGATCCTGTCAGACAAGAGAGGAGGGTTCATTGCTCCCTCCAGTCACAGCTGTTTTTATCTCCATGTTTTTTGTTTTTAAACTGGAGACACGTTCTGGACGAACCCTCAGTTTGAGATCCGTCTGATGAACTTCATTCAAACTAACTAACTAAATAAAACTAAATAAAACTCACTTCATTCAAACTAACTAACTAAATAAAACTAAATAAAACTCACTTCATTCAAACTAACAAACTAACTAACTAAATAAAACTCACTTCATTCATACTAACTAACTAAATAAAACTCACTTCATTCAAACTAACTAACTAAATAAAACTCACTTCATTCAAACTAACTAACTAAATAAAACTCACTTCATTCAAACTAACTAACTAAATAAAACTCACTTCATTCAAACTAACTAACTAACTAAATAAAACTCACTTCATTCAAACTAACTAACTAAATAAAACTCACTTCATTCATACTAACTAACAAACTAAATAAAACTCACTTCATTCAAACTTACTAACTAAATAAAACTCACTTCATTCAAACTAACAAACTAACTAACTAAATAAAACTCACTTCATTCAAACTAACAAACTAACTAACTAAATAAAACTCACTTCATTCAAACTAACTAACAAACTAAATAAAACTCACTTCATTCAAACAAACTAACTAAATAAAACTCACTTCATTCAAACTAACTAACTAAATAAAACTCACTTCATTCAAACTAACTAACTAAATAAAACTCACTTCATTCAAACTAACTAACTAACTAAATAAAACTCACTTCATTCAAACTAACTAACTAAATAAAACTCACTTCATTCATACTAACTAACAAACTAAATAAAACTCACTTCATTCAAACTTACTAACTAAATAAAACTCACTTCATTCAAACTAACTAACTAAATAAAACTCACTTCATTCAAACTTACTAACTAAATAAAACTCACTTCATTCAAACTAACAAACTTACTAACTAAATAAAACTCACTTCATTCAAACTAACAAACTTACTAACTAAATAAAACTCACTTCATTCAAACTAACAAACTAACTAACTAAATAAAACTCACTTCATTCATACTAACTAACTAAATAAAACTCACTTCATTCAAACTAACAAACTAAATAAAACTCACTTCATTCAAACTTACTAACTAAATAAAACTCACTTCATTCAAACTAACAAACTAAATAAAACTCACTTCATTCAAACTAACTAACTAAATAAAACTCACTTCATTCAAACTAACTAACTAACTAACTAAATAAAACTCACTTCATTCAAACTAACTAACTAACTAACTAAATAAAACTCACTTCATTCACACTAATAAACTAAATTAAACACTTCATTCAAACTCTACGGTTTTGTTTTTAAACCGCAGACACGTTCTGGACGAACCCTCAGTTTGTGATCCGTCTGGACGAGGAGGACGACGACCCGGACGACGGAGAGAACGGCTGCAGCTTCGTGGTCGGTCTGATCCAGAAGAACCGCAGACGTATGAGGAAGATGGGAGAAGACATGCACACAGTGGGATTCGCCATCTACGAGGTGAGACCGGTTGTGGGGGTTTTGGGTCTCTGGAGGTCGATCCATTTATGAAGGAGGTTCTCAAAATCTGCCTTCCAGACAAATTCTTAATATTTTACCTTCAAAGAGTTTGGTTGAACCGGTTCAGACTGAGACGAGTAGTGCTGCAGGAAACTGGACTAATCCTGTTCTCAGTTCAGCTGGTCTAGGATCAGTCGGTCTAGGAGACGATGTTTGTGTTTTCCAAACGCTCAGAGAGGAAACAGGAAGTGGATCTTTGGGCTGATTCACCATCACTAGACTCTCATTCAGTCGTAGAATAGTGGTCTCAGGGAGGCGGTGGTCTAAACCCCGGTTCAAGGTTCTATGTTTAAGTAGAAGGATCCTTTTTGGTCCACGTCATAGACCTCCATGTTTCATAACCTGCTGACAAACAAAGTGAACCGAGTTTGAAGGTTTAACTCTCCTCTTTTCTTCTGTTCCAGGTTCCTGAAGAGGTACGAAGACCATCGGTGTCTCACTTCCTGTCTGCTCAGCGTTTGTTGCTCCACATTTTGATAGTTTATCTGAGACGCATTCAGTCTGACGTTGTCCCACTTTGTTGTGTCTCCTCTGTCAGAACCGCGGTCAGAGGAACGTCCACCTGAACAGGAACTTCTTCCTGCGTAACGCCTCGGCCGCTCGCTCCGAAACCTTCATCAACCTGCGAGAAGTCTGCAGCCGCTTCTGTCTGCCGCCGGGAGAATATCTGATCCTACCGTCCACCTTCGAGGCGCACAAGAACGGAGACTTCTGTGTCCGTGTCTTCTCCGAGAAACAGGCTGAGTTCCAGTAAGTCTTCACTGAACTTTAACTTGTTAAATCATCGTAAAACTAAATAAAACTCACTTCATTCAAACTAAATAAAACTCTATAAATAAAACTCTTTTTTTTCTTTCTACTGTTCCAACAGTCAGCAGCTCTTGTTTGGTTGAAATAAATCCTTAATTCAGAGTTAGATGTAAAATGTTTTCTCCTTTAGACGGAGACCATTAAATCAGAAGAAACACTGATCTCCTATATCTCTGATAAATCCTCCATAAAGGCCGACACATTTAGAAGCAGAGACTCAACATATCGGGTAGAGTCTCTACCTGTCCTGCTATAGAGACAACTGTCCTCTAAAGCTGATGTCTTTGTCCCTGCAGAGAGCTGGACGACCCCATCGAGTCCAGAGTGGAAAAGGTGAGACTTGACTTCAGAACTTTGACTGATTAACTTCTTCCTGGTTGGAGAAATAACCGATGAACTCTCGTTTTTAGATTGAGATCGATGAAGACGATGTGGACGATCGGTTCAGAGGTCTGTTTGGACAGCTGGCAGGAGGGGTGAGCTGCTCATGTAGTACATTTACTATATTTATTGTATAAGTATGTATACTTTTATATAAAATACCTAATTTCTAACTAATGGAGCTTCTGTGCTGCAGGACTGTGAGATCTCGACCTTCGAGCTGCAGAAGATCCTCAACAAAGTGGTGACCAAACGTGAGACACAAAGGTTTTACCTTCAGGTGTGAACAGGTTCAGGTTTATCTTCAGGTGTGAACAGGTTCAGGTTTACCTTCAGGTGTGAACAGGTTCAGGTTTATCTTCAGGTGTGAACAGGTTCAGGTTTATCTTCAGGTGTGAACAGGTTCAGGTTTACCTTCAGGTGTGAACAGGTTCAGGTTTATCTTCAGGTGTGAACAGGTTCAGGTTTATCTTCAGGTGTGAACAGGTTCAGGTTTTACCTTCAGGTGTGAACAGGTTCAGGTTTATCTTCAGGTGTGAACAGGTTCAGGTTTACCTTCAGGTGTGAACAGGTTCAGGTTTATCTTCAGGTGTGAACAGGTTCAGGTTTATCTTCAGGTGTGAACAGGTTCAGGTTTATCTTCAGGTGTGAACAGGTTCAGGTTTATCTTCAGGTGTGAACAGGTTCAGGTTTATCTTCAGGTGTGAACGGGTTCAGGTTTATTTTCAGGTGTGAACGGGTTCAGGTGTATCTTCAGGTGTGAACAGGTTCAGGTTTATTTTCAGGTGTGAACGGGTTCAGGTGTATCTTCAGGTGTTGACCTGTTTGTCTCTGACAGGTTCGGACATCAAGACCAACGGCTTCAGCGTCTCAACGTGTCGTAACATGATCAACATGCTGGACGTATCCTTCTAGCACGAATACGGTTTAGTTTGTAGTTCAGGTGAAAACTGGTTCAGTCTGCAGAAACCAGAGACAAGTCCTCCACGTCACGGAGAAGCTGCCGCAGTGGCTGATGGGTAAAATATTACAGGTATGTGAGCAAGTGTAAACATCATGTGTCATGTTCCTGAACTGTTGCTGCAGAAAGACGGCAGCGGTAAACTGGGTCTGGTGGAGTTCAAAGTGCTGTGGACCAAAATCGAGAACTACCTGGTGAGTCTCAGATCCAGAACCTGTTTTTTCTGGTTCCAAGTGAACCAGGTTACATTGTAGTTCCACCAGGACACCATGAACCAGAACTTTAATAAAGTCTCTGCTGTTCTCAGAAAATTTACCGTGAGAAGGACGTGGACAATTCAGGGACGATGAGCTCCACTGAGATGAGGATGGCTGTGGAGGAAGCTGGTAAAATACTTTAACATAATACGGTATTCCAACGCAATTACACCTCTTAGTGATGTATTCACCTCTGTGACCTCGTTCCAGGTTTCAGTCTGAACAACCCGCTCCATCAGGTCCTGGTGGCTCGTTACAGTGACCCGGATCTAACCATCGACTTCGACAACTTTGTGAGCTGTTTGGTTCGTCTGGAGACCATGTTTGGTGAGTTCCTTTACAGTCCTCTTAGGACTCCATGAAGATGATGATGATGATGATGAATGTTTCCTCTCCACAGACACGTTCACCACGCTGGACAAAGATAACTCCGGAACTATTGAGTTCACCATGATGGAGGTAAGAAGCCTCACTCCTAGAGGCCGTGGGGCATGAAGTTTAAAAATTGTTCCATGGTAGAACCCGTTTAACGTGAACATAAAGTTTAAAGGTGTTCCACGGTAGATCCCGTTTAACGTGAACGTAAAGTTTAAAGGTGTTCCACGGTAGATCCCATTTAACGTGAACATAAAGTTTAAAGGTGTTCCACGGTAGAACCCATTTAACGTGAACATAAAGTTTAAAGGTGTTCCACGGTAGAACCCATTTAACGTGAACGTAAAGTTTAAAGTTGTTCCATGGTAGAACCCATTTAACGTGAACATAAAGTTTAAAGGTGTTCCACGGTAGAACCCATTTAACGTGAACATAAAGTTTAAAGGTGTTCCACGGTAGAACCCGTTTAACGTGAACATAAAGTTTAAAGGTGTTCCACGGTAGAACCCGTTTAACGTGAACGTAAAGTTTAAAGGTGTTCCACGGTAGAACCCGTTTAACGTGAACGTAAAGTTTAAAGTTGTTCCATGGTAGAACCGTTTAACATGAATGTGGTTCTTCTGCAGTGGCTGAACGCGTCTATGCTCTGAGGAACCTGGACTAACCTGATCCAGATCACAGCAGAACTATTGTCTTTGTGGTGAATGTTGAATAGTAATCATGAGGGATGTTATTGATGTTCCACCTTATTGATCTATTATCAATTTATGTAATCAATGGTTTATTACATACTATAATGTAGCTATGAGTGTTCATTAATGTTCTGTATAACTTGACAGTTTATATTATAGATCATTATCTATTTATACGGCAGACAAATAACAGTAACAACTACATTATAGACCGTCATAAACCTGTTATTAGATGTTTAACGATTATTAGATGAATGCTGTGTTCTGGTTGGTTTAGCAGACTGTTTCATCAATGAGTCATTTATTTAGTTTGATAGCAAAGATGCTTCACACCTGATGCCTTAATAATATCTGTAAACCTTGTTATAGAACAGTTATTAATGAATTAATAATAATATCTGTAAACCTTGTTATAGAACAGTTATTAATGAATTAATAATAATATCTGTAAACCTTGTTATAGAACAGTTATTAATGCCTTAACAATAAAGACAATAAATGGGTGAATGAGTGAGCAGTGATTTATTGAAAAACAAAATGTAAAGTTCAGATTTATAAAATATCAGTTATAAATACACCTGTCCCTGGCGGGGCCTCAGTCACCTGTACCTTTAGTACGATAGCAGCACAAACATGTTAAGAAAGCTAACCATTAGCATGCTAACAGTTCATGAAAGCCCTTCAGTGACTTGACAGCAGCAAAAGGGAGCCCCGCCCCTACCAAGCTGTGCCCTGTGATGTCATCTCTCACTTTGTGACATCATCGTTGTGTTTCCTGGCGAGCGAACTCCTCCGCCCACCTCAGAGCCTCTGTGATGTCACCGCTGCTTCCCGTTCCCTTGGCAACCAGCACAGAGCCCCCGGCGCCCCCCCCGAGGTGACGACACACCGCCACCGCCCAATCAGACGCCGACAGGGCCGCCGAGTCCTGAGGGAGAGAACAGCCAATGAGACGCTTCAAGTGAAGCCCCGCCCCCCTGTGATGTCAGTGACAGGTGTGTCATCGTTACCTTAGGGACCTGACAGGCACACAGAACCTTCCCAGAATGCCTTTGGTGAGCGAGTAGCATCACGTGACTGTGAGGAGCCGCAGCGCTCAGCTGATTCACCGTCTTCATCAGAATCTGACAGGAGATGACAGGAGATGACAGGTGTGACCACAGACAGGTGTGGGAGTTATTGATCAGGTTGATTGATCTTACCGACAGAGAGTCCGTCTCCACAGAATCCACCTGCAGGTTCTTCCTGCCGTTCTTTTCCAGCAGAGCCTGAGCTTTCACCGCAGCCTGTGTAAAGCATGATGGGAAAACACACAGTCAAGAGGAAGGACACAGACACACCTGAGGGTCCGTCAAGTCACGCACCAGTCAAACACTTTGTATTATATGCTCAGGTGAGTCTCAGGTATGTCTCAAAGCTGAGTTTGAGGAGTGTCTCAGGTGAGTGTTCACCTCTCTAGTCTCCAGTTTCCTGACGGTAGTGTTACTGGTCCTCTGCAGAGCTCGGAGTCGACTCTGCAGATCTCTGCGTTGCCACTGAGGGATGGGGGTGTTATCTACAGCCTGACAGACGCAACACAGGACCAAGCAAGACCAGTCACTGAACAGGAACACAGGACACGCTTTATCATCTCAGAGGCCGCAGTGCATCATGGGTAATGTACCTACATCAGAGAGGACCCCAACCTCCTTGGCGAGACGCTGGGCGGCGTCTAGGCCGGAGGGGGCGGAGCCTGTCAGTCTGGCTGACAGAGAGTCCACATCCTGAGATAACATGCGACCCTCCTCACGAGCCTGAAGGCAACAACATGAACATCAGACAAACTGAAATAAATCAATACATATGATCAGAGTCAGAGCTTTGAATATAGAAAATAATGTATAAAACCAGACCATTACAACAGATTTATGGAAGATTGTTAAGAAAAGCAGAGAAAACAAGCGTCCCTAAACTAGAACCTGGTGGAACACGAGAGTGGATAATAACAGAATCTGATCTACAACAAACAATTTATGTTTATTAACAATAACCATGTAATAAAGAGATCAACTTTTAAATAGTTTATTAACAATAAACACTAAAGATGTAAAAACATGCAGCTGTTTGTGCTAAGCTAAGCTAACCAGGCTACTGGCCGTCTCTCAGTGCCGGACAGATGGGTGAATCACGTGTGTGTGATGTTCGTCACTGACCCGTTTGGCCTCCCGTCCCGTCACAGCGATGATGCGACTGATTCCTTTCACCATCTGTCTCTCAGACACGATCAGCAGATCCTCGATGGCTCCGGTCTGCAGCAGGTGACTGAACACACACACATGGTTACATGTTTAACACGTTTAACATGTTTCGACAGGTGAACGGGTGGACAGGTAAACGGGTGAGCAGGTAAACGGGTGAGCAGGTAAACGGGTGGACAGGTAAACGGGTGGACAGGTAAACGGGTGAGCAGGTAAACGGGTGGACGGGTAAACGGGTGAGCGGGTAAACGGGTGGACAGGTAAACGGGTGGACAGGTAAACGGGTGGACGGGTAAACGGGTGGACAGGTAAACGGGTGAGCAGGTAAACGGGTGGACGGGTAAACGGGTGAGCAGGTAAACGGGTGGACGGGTAAACGGGTAAACGGGTGGACAGGTAAACGGGTGGACAGGTAAACGGGTGAACAGGTAAACGGGTGGACAGGTAAACGGGTGAGCAGGTAAACGGGTGAGCAGGTAAACGGGTGGACGGGTAAACGGGTGAGCAGGTAAACGGGTGGACAGGTAAACGGGTGAGCAGGTAAACGGGTGGACAGGTAAACGGGTGGACAGGTAAACGGGTGGACAGGTAAACGGGTGGACAGGTAAACGGGTGAGCAGGTAAACGGGTGGACAGGTAAACGGGTGGACAGGTAAACGGGTGGACAGGTAAACGGGTGAACAGGTAAACGGGTGGACAGGTAAACGGGTGAGCAGGTAAACGGGTGGACAGGTAAACGGGTGAGCAGGTAAACGGGTGGACAGGTAAACGGGTGGACAGGTAAACGGGTGGACAGGTAAACGGGTGGACAGGTAAACGGGTGAACAGGTAAACGGGTGAACAGGTAAACGGGTGAACAGGTAAACGGGTGGACAGGTGTGTTTCTGCCTTACGTCCCACAGCAGAGCTCAACAGACGTCTCTCTGTCCGTCTCATCGTCCAGTTCTGAGACCGCTACAGACACAGACACCACCCGAACAGGGTCCGGATACACCTGCAGACAGACAGGTAGACAGAGAGACAATCAGTACACCTGTAGACAGTCAGGCAGTGAGACAGGCAGTGAGACAGGCTCACCTCGTCCACTGTCCTCAGTCCCTTGATCCTCCTGGCCTCCTGCAGAGGAAGCTCCTGGCTGTGGACGATGTGATTGGCTGAGATGA
>JAVDOI010000116.1:80000-180000 GCA_032191485.1 Leptoclinus maculatus | reverse complement strand
CCAGCCCCTCGCGGTCCACCTGGACCCCCCTCTCCTCCAACACTAGGTCCACCAGGTCCAGAGGAAAACCCAGGTCCCTGTGCAGAGACCAGGCCACCGAAGCTGGGAAGAAGACTCCATGTTTGTAGTCCTTTCTGAGGAGCGTCCGGTGGATCAGCCTGCTGCCCTGCTGCAGAGACGACAGGAAGTGAGCCTCGTTCTCGTTGATGACGTCCTGGATCTGTAAGAAACAACACCTGCTGATGACCACTTCCTGTTCTGGAAGATCTCCAGATGTTCCAGATGTTCTTCTACTCACCCTGTCTGCCTCCCTGTGCAGCTCTGGATACACGTCACCCTGCACACAGGAGATGAAGATGACTTCCACAACTCTTATATGTTTGGTTCGGGGCTCAGATGCATTATGGGTAATGGATCTCACCAGGATGTGGGTGACGGTAGGAACCAGGCTGGCCAGCGCTCCCTGAGGAGCCTGAAGGACCTCGACGCAGAACCGAACCGCCCGCCGCAGAACCCTCCTCAACACCAACCTGAGACCCAAGTAATAAATAAAAAGAATAAACCGGGAACCGAACAAACAAACCGTGTCCCGACAGCCGATCGGTCGGTGACTCACTCTGCTCCCGACATGCCCGGATGAACTCCGTCGGCGATGCAGACTGACAGAGTGCGGACGTGGTCGGCCACCACTCGGTACGCCGTGTCCACCTTCATCTGGTCCGCCGAGCCCGTCCGCCCACCGTACGGTCTCACCTTCGACTTCTGGGGACGGACACATCGCCATGACAACAGGAAGCTGTCAATCACACCACACTACACCCGGTAGTAACTAGGCAACCGGTGTTAGGGTGTACCGGTGTTATGGTGTACTGGTGTAATGTTTTATGGTGTACCTGGTGTACTGGTGTAATGTTTACTGGTGTACCTGGTGTAATGTTTACTGGTGTACCTGGTGTACTGGTGTAATGTTTACTGGTGTACCTGGTGTAATGTTTACTGGTGTACCTGGTGTACTGGTGTAATGTTTACTGGTGTACCTGGTGTACTGGTGTAATGTTTACTGGTGTACCTGGTGTACTGGTGTAATGTTTACTGGTGTACCTGGTGTACTGGTGTAATGTTTACTGGTGTACCTGGTGTAATGTTTACTGGTGTACCTGGTGTACTGGTGTAATGTTTACTGTGGGCGACTGTGACGAAGTGGATAGCAGGGCCGTCCTTCAATCAGAGGCTCAGGCTCCACTAGTTGCTTGTTGATGTTTCCTTGAGCAAGACACTTAACCCCAAAATGTCTCCCGTAGCTGTGCCTACGATGTAGAATTGTGATAGAATCTGAATTGTAAGTCGCTTTAGATAAATGACTGTAATGTACTGGTGTAATGTTTACTGGTGTACCTGTTGACTGGTGTACTGGTGTACCTGGTGGATGGCGTGCAGCAGCGGAGTGAACAGGTCCGTGTCGTAGTTTGATCTTTTACCCTGCAGGACGCTCACCAGTCTCTCTAGTCCCATCCCAGTATCCACACTGAACCGGGGCAGCTGCTGCAGACTGTGGTCCACCTCCCTGACACACAGGAACACAACCCGTTATACTGGGAGGAGACCAGTACAACCAGCAGACTGTGGTCCACCTCCCTGACACACAGGAACACAACCCGTTATACTGGGAGGAGACCAGTACAACCAGCAGACTGTGGTCCACCTCCCTGACACACAGGAACACAACCCGTTATACTGGGAGGAGACCAGTACAACCAGCAGACTGGTTCAGTGCTAATGGTTTACAGTGTTCTGGACTGGTTTTGTATGAACCTGTTGTACTGCATGAAGACCAGGTTCCAGATCTCCACCACTTCAGGACTGTCGGCGTTGACGAGCGTCGCGGCGTCCCGCCCCCCCACGTGGTCGTAGTGGATCTCGGTGCAGGGACCACATGGACCAGAGTCCCCCATCTCCCAGAAGTTCTCCTTCAGGCCGAACGGCAGGAGGCGACCTGGAGGAACCCTGAGGACGAGATCTGTGGTGATTCTCACAGAGAACTCTTCCTGCAGTGAACCAATCAGGTCACAGCATCAGCCGTGGTCTACGTTACCGTGGTTACCTACCCGATCTCCAGCCAGATGAGTCGAGTCTCCTCATCAGCTGGTAAACCGGACGCAGCGTCTCCAGCAAAGTACGACACGTACAGTCTGTCTGCAGGTATCCCATAATGCATTGTGAGGAGGCTCCACGCCATAGAGCACGCCTCCTCCTGTAGGAGACGAGAGGACATGTGAGGATACACAGAGCTGCTCCTCCTCCTCCTCTTTCTTCTTCCTCCCTCCTCCTCCTCCTCTTTCTTCTTCCTCCCTCCTCCTCTTCCTCCTCCTTCCTCTTCCTCCTCCTCCTCCTCCTCTCTCCTCCATCCTCCCTCTCCTCTCTCCTTCTTCCTTCCTCCCTCCCTCCCTCCTCTTCCTCCTCCTCTCTCCTTCTTCTTCCTCCTCCTCCCTCTCTCATCTCTCCTTCTTCCTTCCTTCCTCCTCCTCTCTCCTTCTCTCCTCCATCCTCCCTCTCCTCTCTCCTTCTTCCTTCCTCCCCCCCTCCTCCTCTCTCCTTCCTTCCTCCCTCCCTCCTCTTCCTCCTCTCTCCTTCTTCCTCCTCCTCCTCCTTCCTCCTTCTTCCTCCTCCTTCCTTTCTCCTCCAGCCTCCCTCTCCTCTCTCCTTCTTCCTTCCTCCCTCCATCTCCTCTCTCCTTCTTCCTTCCTCCTTCCTCTCTCCTCCATCCTCCATCTCCTCTCTCCTTCTTCCTCCTCCTCCATCTCCTCTCTCCTTCTTCCTCCTTTCTTCCTCCCTCTCCTGTCTCCTTCTTCCTCCCTCCACCTTCCTTTCTCCCTCCTCGTCCCTCCTCCCTCCTCCTCACCTTGAAGTAGTCTCCAAAGGACCAGTTCCCGAGCATCTCAAAGAATGTGTGATGATAAACGTCTCGTCCGACATCGTCGAGGTCGTTGTGTTTCCCTCCGGCTCGAACGCACTTCTGAGTGTTGACGACTCTTTGATACGAAGACATCTCACTACGAGGGTCAGCGGTACCCAGGAAGACGGGTTTAAACTAGAACCAGAGACCACAGGAAGACGGGTTTAAACTAGAACCAGAGACCACAGGAAGACGGGTTTAAACTAGAACCAGAGACCACAGGAAGACGGGTTTAAACTAGAACCAGAGACCACAGGAAGACGGGTTTAAACTAGAACCAGAGACCACAGGAAGACGGGTTTAAACTAGAACCAGAGACCACAGGAAGACGGGTTTAAACTAGAACCAGAGACCACAGGAAGACGGGTTTAAACTAGAACCAGAGACCACAGGAAGACGGGTTTAAACTAGAACCAGAGACCACAGGAAGACGGGTTTAAACTAGAACCAGAGACCACAGGAAGACGGGTTTAAACTAGAACCAGAGACCACAGGAAGACGGGTTTAAACTAGAACCAGAGACCACAGGAAGACGGGTTTAGACTAGAACCAGAGACCACAGGAAGACGGGTTTAAACTAGAACCAGAGACCACAGGAAGACGGGTTTAAACTAGAACCAGAGACCACAGGAAGACGGGTTTAAACTAGAACCAGAGACCACAGGAAGACGGGTTTAAACTGAAATTCAAAAATCTCAAAAGTAAAAATATACAGAATATAATAATTATTGATGCATTAATGTGTTTTTCCCTTTTAATTCTGCATAATCTATAATAACAGGTTGTAACATCGTTGATTGTAATAACTTTAATAATTATATTCATTCATTCTCTGTGCTTTTACTCATTATTATAATTAAGTATAAGTACACGTAAAGTACAAGTACAAGTACACGCACACGTAAAGTACACGTGAAGTACAAGTACACGTGAAGTACACGTAAAGTACAAGTACACGTGAAGTGCAGTACTTAAGATGCTAATAGTATAAATGACAATACTACAAAATAAAAGTAAGCTAATGTTAAATATGACCTGAAGTCAGGAGCATTGACTGGACACACTCTTATTTTGAAATCGTAAACTAACAGCGGCCAAATCCCAATGTCCCCCCTAAACCCTAAACCCTGAACCCTGAAGGACTTAATTGACGTCACCTGGTGAGTGGGTGAGTGTGAGAGACTGTGAGGGCTTGAGATGGTGTAAATATGAACGGGACAACACTTTACTGCAACATATCACGTTACCATGAAAACGACAACAAATATGATGTATAATTGTGTGTATTCATTTTATACTTTGTACTCCCTGATTTGAACTCTTCAGGCTCTTTCCTCACAAGATGAGAAGTAACTTCATATAATCTATTTACTCGTTTTTGTCAAAACAGCTTCAATGACAAAATCAAATATTTGATGAATAAATGAATAAATATCCTCTGATTTCATGTTTATTTTTTGTTCCATCTTTATCCAGGCTGAACACGTGATCCGTCCTCTTGTTTACCTTTTATTTTACGTCTCCATGCGTCTACTGGTTACCCCGTGTTTAACGTCACATTGCAATGAATTGTGGGTAATTCCCTTCGGCTCCGGAAAGGGTTCATAAAGGGCTCAAAATGTCTGCGAGATCCTCAAACACTCGATGATCTGACAGACAGAACTAAACCCTCACGGACTTCGCGGGAGCGCGCCTCAAAGTCCGTAAAGGGGGACTATGGGATTTGGCCAGCAGTTCAGCTTGTTGTCGTTAGACCGGGACGGATCGGGACCGGGTCTTGACTGACCTGGTTCATGCCGGCGTTGACGAACAGCAGGCTGGGGTCTCCTCTGGGCCGGACCGGAGAGGACGGGACCAGCTGGTGTCCGTGCTGGTCCCGGAAGAAGTCCAGGAAGGTGCTGCGGACCAGAGCAGCGGGCATCTCTGGAGGAGGAGAGCCGCTGAAGGAGCGACATGAGCGGGCAGAGAGGAGGAGAGGAGACCCGCTGAACCTCCGGAGGACCAGCCTGAACATGAGGACCTCCAAGAGTCTCAAACACAAACCAGAACCATGGTGACCCTCACAGGGTACGACAGGCTGCCATACTGCGCATGCGCACTTCTTCTTCTTCTTCTTCTTCTTCATTTATAGTGGTTGGCTTCCATCTTATTGGTGCTTTACCGCCACCTTCAGGTCCGGAGTGTGGATCAGACAATAGACTTATAATATTTACCCCAATAAACAAACTAAAACAAACAAACTAAATAATCATAATTACATTTAAAAAATAATATATATATATAATATATTATTATTATTATTATAATTTTCGAATAAAATTTAAACAATTACAAATATATAAAAAAATTATAATAATGATAGTTAAAGCTGCGAGCAGCGATGAACGGGCCCTCGCATCCTCCCGCACGTCGGTGGTGCCGGCGGGACCGCCTGATGCTGGAAAATTATGTTTGCAAATTGTCCACCGCTTCCTGTATCCGCTGCCGGGCTCTACAGAACACGCGCAAAGATGTATTATGTTTCTCCACATCAAATGTAAACCACATCATGTAAAAGTCATGTAAATCGGATGCTGTATGTCAGAAAATGCAGATTTCCTTTCGCCAGCAGGTGGCGCTGTGAGTATTAGTGAAAATGAGCGTGTAGACATCCTCAGGCCATGAGTGTTATCAAGCATGGGAAGTTTGGGACCGTTTGGAACAAGTCCAGTTGAGTTACATCAGCTTTTTTCATGGGGAATCACGTAAAGTAGTCGCCCGCTACGGCTAAACCATTCCGTCAAACGTAAAGCTTTTGATAACTTTTAATCACAAAGTTCTTGAGATTGTACTATGTACGATGTACTATGTGTATTTGAATTTCAATAGGGCCTTCAAAAACATTATGAACAATATTAAACGCAACTAATACTTCTGTATTTTTAACAGCAGTATTTATACTTTTACTACAGTCAAGATATTTATTTATATATTTATATTTTACTTCAGTGTTTGAGTAAATTAAATATTACATCATATCGTTCTGTCTCATTTTATCAATAAATAAAAATAAAAGTGAGTGTTGATGTGATGACGTCAGACTAATGTGACGTCAGACCGTTTAAACGCTAAAGAAACAAACTTAATATTTCTGACCGTCGCTTCGGTTCCTGAACGCTCCAGCAGCTGTGAGTGGCGTCGCGCGCTCATCAGACCTGATTAAACTCACCTGTCAGTGTGACGGCAGCGGCTCGTGCGGCGGTGTCTGAAACCGGAGCGAGTATTTACCGAGTTTACCGGGAGTACCGTGAGTACCGGGATGCAGAAAGGCCTGAAGAAGTACTTCGTCAACATGGACGAGTACCTGTGCAGTCTGGGCCTCTACCGGAAGATGGTGGCGCGAGACGCGTCCAGTCTGTTCAGAGCCGTGTCCGAACAGGTGAGTCCGTTAAGGGGGTCAGAGCGGCGCTAGTGCTGCTGCTGTTAGTGTTTGTGTGTATATGTGTTTGTGTATATACATTTGTGTGTGTATATGTGTTGAAGTTTGTGTGCTACACACCTGTACTACTCAGCACATATGGTGTCAACTACCTGTGTGTGTGTGTGTGTGTAGTTGTATTACTCTCAGAACTACCATCAGAGGATCCGTCAGGACTGTGCCGACTTCATGAGAGCCAACAGATGCAACTTTGAACCGGTATGTTACAACATTAACCAGCTTGTTAACCGACACTAACCCGCTAGTTAACCGACACTAACCCGCTAGGTAACCGACACTAACCCGCTAGTTAACCGACACTAACCCGCTAGTTAACCTACACTAACCAGCTAGTTAGCATACACTAACTTGCTAGTTAATAATAATACTAATAATGCGCTTTTCAGAATACTCAGACACTTTACATTAAAATCATCATGTATATAAAAGCTATACAGTAAAAACATAAAACACACAATATTGGTCACACATTAAAAGAAATTCTGAAAAGGTTTTTTTTTTATTTGGGATTTGAACATGGAAAGATCAGTGCAATCTCGGATGTGAGGTTAGTTAACAGATACTAACCAGTTAATTAGCATATACTAACCCGCTAGTTGACGGGCACTGACCGGCTAGTTGACGGGCACTGACCGGCTAGTTGAAGGGCACTGACCTTCTAGTTGAAGGGCACTGACCTTCTAGTTGAAGGGCACTGACCTTCTAGTTGACGGGCACTAACCAGTTAGTTAACCTACACTAACCCACTAGTTAACCAGGTTGTTTTCTCTTTCAGTTTGTTGAAGGTTCTTTTGAGAAATATCTGGAGCGTCTGGAGGACCCTAAGGTGAGCTGCTGTGACATGTGTGGGTGTGTAACAGGCGGTGTGTGGGTGTGTAACAGGCGGTGTGTGTTTTCAGGAGACGGTGGGTCAGGTGGAGATCAAGGCTCTGTCTCAGCTCTACAGGTGAGAAACACTCAGGTACACATGATCAAGTCTTTCATTGACATTGACTAGAGACTGCATACAGTGACTGCTGACTGCAGACAGTGACTACAGACTACAGACAGTGACTGCATACAGTGACTGCAGACTGCATACAGTGACTGCATACAGTGACTACAGACAGTGACTACAGACAGTGACTGCAGACTGCATACAGTGACTGCGGACTGCAGACAGTGACTGCGGACTGCAGACAGTGACTACAGACTGCAGACAGTGACTGCAGACAGTGACTGCAGACTGCATACAGTGGCTACAGACAGTGACTGCAGACAGTGACTGCAGACTGCATACAGTGACTGCAGACTGCATACAGTGACTGCAGACTGCATACAGTGACTGCAGACAGTGACTGCAGACTGCAGACAGTGACTGCAGACTGCATACAGTGACTGCAGACTGCATACAGTGACTGCAGACTGCAGACAGTGACTGCAGACAGTGACTGCAGACTGCATACAGTGACTGCAGACTGCATACAGTGACTGCAGACTGCATACAGTGACTGCAGACTGCATACAGTGACTGCAGACTGCATACAGTGACTGCAGACTGCAGACAGTGACTGCAGACAGTGACTGCAGACAGTGACTGCAGACAGTGACTGCAGACAGTGACTGCAGACAGTGACTGCAGACAGTGACTGCAGACAGTGACTGCAGACAGTGACTGCAGACAGAGACTGCAGACTTTTGTACTGCAGACTGCATACAGTGACTACAGACTGCATACAGTGACTGCAGATTACAGACAGACTACAGACAGAGACAGAGACTTTTGTACTACAGACTGCAGACGTGTGCAGTCTGTAGTACAAATGTGTGTTTTGTGTGCAGCCGTTGTTTCCTGATCTACCGTTACCCGGGGAAACCAGCCACGGTGATCTCAGAGGACGACTTTGTTGACAAGGTGAAGAAGTTTGTGTCGTTGTTTATCGTATGAATATCAAAAATCATCGATCAGTATTTTCTACAAAGTCAAAGCTAATTGTTACTTTGTTGCCTAGGTGACGCTGTGTTGCTCCATCAACGGTCACTATGACATTGTTTACCCGAGGACATACCCCGTCTCTGCTGCCCTCTGTCAGTGTGAGTACTGCTCACTGATTGGTGGATCAGAGTGAGTGACAGCTTTAAAGGGACAGTACAACATTTCACTGTCAGGTTCACCTTTTATAACATTCAGCTGATTGTGTGTGTGTGTGTGCGTGTGTGAGAATAATTATGTGTGAATAATGTTTATGTGAGTGAATAATAAAGTGTGTGTGTGTAGCTCTTTTCTATGAGCTGCTCTACACTCAGGTGTTTGGGTTTGAGGAGGCGGAGCTCTGTCAGGCTATGGAGGCCTTCAGGGTCGGAGGTCGTCGCTATAGAAACAGCCCATCAGTGTGTAGTGACGTCGACTTTGGGTATGACACACCTGAGGACCGATGTCATAGGTACGTACGCACGCACGCACACACTGATGATGTCATGAAACAACGTTCACCAAAACTTTAGTCCTTCAGCAAAAGCATTTAACAAAAAAGCAGTTGTATAAATGTGTTGTAGATAATTATAACTGACAATATAATAAGATGTTATTATTTAGTGTTCTGAAAAAATTAGTGTTCACTTCCTGTTTGTTCTCTGTTTACTGATACTCTTCATCATCACTTCCTGTTTGTTCTCTGTTTACTGATACTCTTCATCGTCACTTCCTGTTTGTTCTCTGTTTACTGATACTCTTCATCATCACTTCCTGTTTGTTCTCTGTGTTTACTGATACTCTTCATCATCACTTCCTGTTTGTTCTCTGTGTTTACTGATACTCTTCATCGTCACTTCCTGTTTGTTCTGTTTACTGATACTCTTCATCGTCACTTCCTGTTTGTTCTCTGTTTACTGATACTCTTCATCATCACTTCCTGTTTGTTCTGTTTACTGATACTCTTCGACGTCACTTCCTGTTTGTTCTGTTTACTGATACTCTTCATCGTCACTTCCTGTTTGTTCTGTTTACTGATACTCTTCATCGTCACTTCCTGTTTGTTCTGTTTACTGATACTCTTCATCGTCACTTCCTGTTTGTTCTGTTTACTGATACTCTTCATCGTCACTTCCTGTTTGTTCTGTTTACTGATACTCTTCATCGTCACTTCCTGTTTGTTCTCTGTTTACTGATACTCTTCATCGTCACTTCCTGTTTGTTCTGTTTACTGATACTCTTCAACGTCACTTCCTGTTTGTTCTGTTTACTGATACTCTTCATCGTCACTTCCTGTTTGTTCTGTTTACTGATACTCTTCATCGTCACTTCCTGTTTGTTCTGTTTACTGATACTCTTCATCGTCACTTCCTGTTTGTTCTGTTTACTGATACTCTTCATCGTCACTTCCTGTTTGTTCTGTTTACTGATACTCTTCATCGTCACTTCCTGTTTGTTCTGTTTACTGATACTCTTCATCGTCACTTCCTGTTTGTTCTGTTTACTGATACTCTTCATCGTCACTTCCTGTTTGTTCTGTTTACTGATACTCTTCATCGTCACTTCCTGTTTGTTCTGTTTACTGATACTCTTCATCGTCACTTCCTGTTTGTTCTGTTTACTGATACTCTTCATCGTCACTTCCTGTTTGTTCTGTTTACTGATACTCTTCATCGTCACTTCCTGTTTGTTCTGTTTACTGATACTCTTCATCGTCACTTCCTGTTTGTTCTGTTTACTGATACTCTTCATCGTCACTTCCTGTTTGTTCTGTTTACTGATACTCTTCATCGTCACTTCCTGTTTGTTCTGTTTACTGATACTCTTCATCGTCACTTCCTGTTTGTTCTGTTTACTGATACTCTTCATCGTCACTTCCTGTTTGTTCTGTTTACTGATACTCTTCATCGTCACTTCCTGTTTGTTCTGTTTACTGATACTCTTCATCGTCACTTCCTGTTTGTTCTGTTTACTGATACTCTTCATCGTCACTTCCTGTTTGTTCTGTTTACTGATACTCTTCATCGTCACTTCCTGTTTGTTCTGTTTACTGATACTCTTCATCGTCACTTCCTGTTTGTTCTGTTTACTGATACTCTTCATCGTCACTTCCTGTTTGTTCTCTTTACTGATACTCTTCATCGTCACTTCCTGTTTGTTCTCTGTTTACTGAGGCCAAATCCCAATGTCCCCCCTTACAGACTCACGGACTTTGAGGCGCGCTCCCGCGAAGTCCGTGAGGGTTTAGTTCTGTCTGTCAAATCATCGAGTGTTTGAGGCTCTCTTGCAGACATGTTGAGCCCTTTATGAACCCTTTCCATAAGTCAGCATAGTATGATCACGTGTGTTCAGCCTGGAGTATTACATGTACTCAGAAACATTAAGGGTTAAAGATGGAACACAAAATGAACATGAAATCAGAAGATATTTATTAATTTATTCATCAAATATTAGATTTTGTCATTGAAGCTGTTTTGACAAAAACGAGTAAATAGATTATATGAAGTTACCTCATCTTGTGAGGAAAGAGCCTCAAATTAGACGTTCAAATTAGGAAGTATAAAATGAATACACACAATTATACATCATATTTGTTGTCGTTTTCATGGTAACGTGATATGTTGCAGTAAAGTGTTGTCCCGTTCCTATTTCCACCATCTCAAGCCCTCACAGTCTCTCACACTCACCCACTCACCAGGTGATGTCAATTAAGTCCTTGAGGGTTCAGGGTTTAGGGGGGACATTGGGATTTGGCCTCAGTCACTCTTCATCACTTCCTGTTTGTTCTCTGTTTATTTTGACAACTTAATTTCTTCCTCGAAGAGAAATCCCAAGATTCTGTTTGACACAATTAAGAAAATTGTTTCACCGTCTGTCTCTACATTACCATGCTGTTCTGTTGATGATTATAACAAGTTCCTTACCTATTTTATTGATAAAGTAATAGCTATTAGGTCTGGTATTCAGCCTGGAATCTGTTCATCTACATGTAGCTCTTCTCAATCTCCTACTGTTCTGCAGTCTTTCCAGCCTTCAAGACCTGATGGACTTAGTTAACAAAACAAAGCCTTCATCTTGCCCTCTGGATATTATACCATCCTCTCTATTTAAGAAAGTTCTGCTAATTATTGGCCCTGCTGTAACATCTATTGTTAATTCCTCATTGTCTACAGGAATTGTCCCGTCCTATTTTAAACATGCCACTATCCAGCCTATATTAAAGAAACACAACTTAGATCCGGCATTGCCCATGAACTATAGGCCCATATTAAAACTGCCTTTCCTGTCCAAAATCTTAGAGAAAGTGGTGGCCAACCAACTTACTGATGCACTGGAGAGGCACAACATGTATGACAAATTCCAGTCTGGGTTTCGTAAGCAACACTCTACTGAAACCGCTCTCCCGAGCATTTCAAATTACATTCTCATGTGTTCTGATGCAGGTGACTGCTCTGTGTTAGTACTTCTGGACCTCAGTTCTGCTTTTGACACTGTAGACCAGGGGTCTCAAACTCGCGGGCCAATCGAGGCCCGCTGGACGATATTTTGTGGCCCCCTACTTGACATAAAAGTTTAGTGTTAGTGCGGCCCGCGCATTTTTCTCACACGCACCTTTTTGCCGAGTCCAGTGTTTCCCCTACCATTGTATTAGCGGGGCGCCCCGCCCCCCCAACGGCACCCTCCGCCCCCCCTAGAAGGTCGACTTAATTTAGTTTAATTCATAATTATCCTCTGCTCTCTGTATCAACTCCGCCGTGCGCGCACACACACACACCCACTAGCGGACGGAGCGCGTGCATCGTAAATTAAAAGTTTGTGTCCGTGCACCCCCCCCCCCCCCCCCTCGTCAGCCACCTGAAAAGTTCGTGTGCACCCCCCCACCCCAAAAGTGTAAACCTAGGGGAAACACTGGAGTCGTTGTCCGAGATTGAGAAGAGTTGGATCAGTTGTACTTTTTTTTGGAATACTTGAAATCCTTTTTTTGTGGAATATTTGATGCGGCCCAGACTCTACCTCCAGCGGCCCCCAGGTAAATTGAGTTTGAGACCCCTGCTGTAGACCATAACATCTTGATTAAGAGGCTACGTTACCTCTCCATTGTCTTGTGGCGTACCGCAGGGCTCGGTTCTGGGGCCTCTGTTATTTTCCCTTTACTTGTTACCTTTGGGACCGATTATAAAAAGTTACAATGTGTCCTATCATTTATATGCAGATGACATACAACTCCATCTGTCATTCAAACCCAGCGAGGCCTTCACAGTAACTAGGCTCCTGGACTGTGTCAATGCTGTCAGAGACTGGACGGCAGAAAACTGCTACAACTTAACGACACCAAGACGGAGGTTCTAGTTATTGCACCAGATGAGTTTGTCCCTACGATCAAGCAGAGCATTGGTCCACTCTCCTCTGCTGCCCATTGTAACCTGTGCAATCTAGGGATTTTCTTTGATCGATCCATGTCGTTTGACCTCCATGTTCAGCAGCTGTCCAGATCCTGTTTCTTCCACCTAAGAAATATCAGTAAACTGAGATCTGTAGTATCAACAGCTGAACTAGAGATGATCATACACGCCTTTATCTCCTCACGCATCGACTACTGTAACACTCTTTTCTCCTCACTCAGTGTATCTGCTCTTAACCGTTTGCAGGTCATCCAAAACGTTGCCGCCAGATTACTCACCAGGACAAATAGACGGTCTCACATCACCCCCGTACTCCAATCTCTTCACTGTCTCCCTGTAGCATTTAGGATGCACTTTAAAATTCTCACACTAATTTACAGAGCACTACACGGTCAGGCTCCTACGTATGTAGCTGATCTACTTCACCCCTATTCACCCGCCCACGCTCTCAGGTCAAACGTTTTAGGTCTTCTGTCTGTCCCACGCACTCGCCTTAAGACCCGTGGTGACCGAGCTGTTGAGGCAGCAGCACCGAGGCTGTGGATGCTCTGCCTGCCCCGCTACGCTTTGCAGATTCTGTGAACGCATTCAGAAATCAGCTCAAAACTCACCTCTTTAGACTGGCGTTTGGGTAAAACCCATGTCCTAGCCCTGCTTTTAAACCATGTATGTAAATTATTGGCCCCATGGTCACATTGTGTTTTTTATGTTTGTAATTCTGCCCTGTTAAGCACTTTGTGACATATGTCTGTAAAAAGCTCTTTATAAATACATTTTACTTACTTAATTACTTTACTGAGTCACTCTTCATCGTCACTTCCTGTTTGTTCTGTGTTCTGATGGTTGCTCACCTGTACAGTGACATCCTGTTGCACTCAGGTGTGTGTTTGTTCTACAGGGAGGAGGCGGAGGCGGCTGGAGCTGCTGACGATAAATTGCGCACTGTGACAACCGAGACGAAGGTGAGGGGCCGACTCGTCGTGGAGTTCTTTTCCATTTTGTTTTCCACTGCAGATAGTCGCCTCTAAATCCTGACTGAAAATCAATTTGCCTAATAAACTATAGTTGTAGTGTAAAAGACTATTAAATGTTCTATTTCAAAGCCAGAACAAGGTGGAGCTTTAAAGCAGTGAGTGGGTTCCTGTTCACTCTGACAAGAAGCCAGTCAAATCTAATAATGAGATAAAGTACTAAAGCTATCATTATCAACGGCCACATGAATATTAAAATCACCTACAACTACTTTATCTGTTTTAAGGACTAAACTTGATAAGAACTCTGGACCTGAGACGCGGTACAAGATAAATATATAGAAGTGTTTTATTATCCAATCGTGAAAGCTGCATTCATCCTGACCCGTTGTTTTTTTAATTGGTCAGCCTCCTGCTGAAGTCCCGCCCCCTTCCAGACTGTCTCTTCCTTATAAGGTCATGAAGTCTCTGGATGGAGAAGCGTACAGAAACCTGGAGTTTGACGTGTGGCAGGACACCTGTAAAGGTACGAGTCCTGGAGAGGAACCTTTTTAAAACCTGAAAACATTCATATTGTTTTTATATAATTCTGTTTTTAATACGAGCTCATTTACTCACAATGGTTTCTAACATATTATGAATCAATAATCAATGTTTATCTGACAGAGATGCAGAAGACGGACTACATGGTGTTTGCAGGGAGGCAGTACTTCCTGGGAGACAAGTGTCAGGTAACATTAATACTGGAACTACTATATCCAAATACTGCTTCAGGATCATTACTGCTGGTAGTACAGCAGTAGAGTATCTTATGTCTTTTGTACTTGTAGTTCTCTAAAGCAGTGGTTCTCAACTGGTCTGGCTGCGGGACCCACCATCACCCCTTAATGACAAGCCGCGACCCAAATTTTCAACTTCTCAAATGTATTTAATGTAAAGATGGTGCAGTTTGAACCTGAGCTGAAAATATCCTCTGCAGTCGTAGTATAGGAGCTCTCTTGTGCAGAGAAATTGTTCCTGTAAATTGCGACCCACCCACCAGTTGAGAATCACTGCTCTAAAGGACTCGATGTATCTCGTGTCTTTTGTACTTGTAGTCTTTCTACTTTTGTTTCACCTGCTTTTGAAACCTCCTCCCTCGAGGAGTTGCATCAACCAATCGGCTTGATCGAGGTCAACATGATGGTTGTCGTGTGGATGTCGAGAGACTGTCTGTCCTCCTGTAAGACAGCCTCAGGTGTCTCCATAGTTCCATCTGTGTCTGTCCTCCTGTAAGACAGCCTCAGGTGTCTCCATAGTTCCATCTGTGTCTGTCCTCCTGTAAGACAGCCTCAGGTGTCTCCATAGTTCCATCTGTGTCTGTCCTCCTGTAAGACAGCCTCAGGTGTCTCCATAGTTCCATCTGTGTCTGTCTCAGGTGCGTCTGGAGCCAAAGGGGAAGTACTACAATGCCTTCATCCAGGAAGTAGGAACACACCCGTCAGCCGTCACCGTCTTCATCGAGGAGCTGGGAGAGAAGTAACACACAACCTGACTGAAACTAACTTGAGCTGAGAACCACGAAGACGTCTTTCATGTCCACATGTCCTTCTCTGTTTCAGACACCTGGTTCCTCTAACGGATCTGAAACCAGTCAATCCAGTTCCAGCCTGGAACGTTGCTGCTCCCACCAGAAAGGGAGACCTGGGTTTGTTCACTATGAGGTCCACTTTGTGTCCCCTCTCCAGATGTGTGGTCTAATACCTCATGTCTCTACTGACTCTGTTGTCTCGCCATGTCTTCTTGTCTCATTGTCTCCGTGTCTCTTCTGCCAGACACGGACCCTCGTGGTCAGCGACATCATCACCGTCATCGCTACTTCAGGAAGTCTCGTGGCAGCAGCGGGTTGAAGGGGGCGGAGCTTCTGATGCCGCCGCCGTCCTACGGAGGCCCGGCTCCCTCCGCCCTGCCCCCCCGCTTCCAGCCAGCGGGCCACCCCCGCCCGCCCCCTCCCCTGTCACCGGGAGCCATGACCTACGACCCCTACGCCCCCCCACACCACCACCACCCCTCAGCCAGACCTCCTCGCTACGGAGCCTCCAGGTGGGACTCAAGCAGACCAACACCTGAGTGTATCACCTGTAGGTCACAAACATGTCTGAGGAACTCCTCTGTGTGTGTGTGTGTGTGTGTGTGTGTGTGTGTGTGTGTGTGTGTGTGTGTGTCTCTCTGTGTGTGTCATGGATTCTGGTCAGAAGCTCCACCCGTTTCCTGAACCGTCACCTGATTGGTCCTCAGTTGACCTATTACCACCCTGGCAGGAGATATTACCATGACTACGAGAGCTATGCCTTCAGGTCACGGTAAACAACACGCATCACATGACACATGGTGACCATGACAACAGGACTACCACAAAGACAAACTTTTGTCATTAACGTCGTTTGTTTTTGTTCAGTCGCAGTCGCCGTCAGCTGGCGGCGGCCATGAATAAAGACGGTCAGTTTGGTTTCCCCCCGGAGGTCGAGGAGGAGGAGCCGTCCGACCTGGACGCCACCATCACCTTCTACCAGCTGGACGACGCCGACGGAGTCTTCCCTCCGCTGGCCGTGAGGAAAATACCATGTCTCCTTGTCATGTCTCCATGTTTCCATGTCTTCATGTCTTTATGTCTCCTTGGCATCATGTCTCCATTTTTCCATGTCTTCATGTCTTTATGTCTCCTTGGCATCATGTCTCCATGGGTACTTCTCAAGTCTCTTAATTGTCGTCTCCTCGCTTGAACCGGAAGTTGTTTCTGCTCCTCCATATTGACGGCTGTCCCAAAGCTCTAAAGTAGCTCTGAGGATGGAGGAGCGAGGATGGAGGAGCGAGGATGGAGGAGCGAGGATGGAGGAGCGAGGATGGAGGAGCGAGGATGGAGGAGCGAGGATGGAGGAGCGAGGATGGATCTTTGAGGAGCCATGAGCGAGGAACCACGAGAACAGAACTTCCAGGAAGTGTTTTAACGGCGGACACGCCCCCTCAGTGTTCATCAGTGATGTGATTGGACGCTGCAGCCGATCGGACTGACTGACTGAGTTTAACACCAGAGTGAAGACAGATCAGAATAAACTCTAGTTTATATTTGATTAGTTTTCTGATTCACCGTCTGGTTTAAATATATGTTCATTGTAGTCTGAACAACAAAAGGACCACAAACAACTTTCTTCATTTATTATTAAGATTTGTGTTTTCATGATCTGATGTTTCCCTCAATAACTTTATTATGAAACAATTAAAGTCAGAAAGAGCTTTTTACATCATTGATCATCATTTCATTCAGTCACGTGAGGCGGATCATTCCTGAGTGTTTGATGAGTTTTATCATTTAAGAGAAACCATAATCATATTCTGGGTTATTTAATAATGACGTCACAGTCACGATTTAAAAACGTACAGACGCAAATAATTCATGAATAACACGATCGCATTCTGTCGGTAGAAATTGATCCTGATCTTATAAACAGAACACAGTTTGTTAACAGACTACAGAGAGAAACACCTCTACAGTGATGATAACTGTCTTTATTAGTATTATTAATTACAGTGATCATGTGAACAGACACAAACTTCTCAAAAGTCTCTCCAGCTGTTAAAGCCGACTGACAGCTGATCCTCCGTCATCAGAAACAGACGTCGCTTCACGTGACGCAACTGAGGAAAGGACGTCTCGTGTCTAAACATATTTCCTCGTTTCGTCTCTCCTCGCATGGTTTCTCGCATGGAGCCAAGTGAGGGAAACGAGGATGCAATTAAGAGACTTGAGAAGTACCCCATGTCTCCTGGTTGTCATGTATCCTTGGTGTCATGTGACTGTGATGTAATATAATGTGGCTCCTCCCCTTCTCAGGGCCCCACTGTGGCCCCTCCTTCCTCTATGGGAGCTCCGCCCCCTCCCACTGGCTCCTCCTACAGAGTTCAGAGAGGCTCGGGGCCCCTCCCCCCCGCACCTCCTCCAAGGAGCACCCCCGTCTGTTCATCAGAGGAGGACCAGGAGGATACCAGCACCGTGGAGGACCAGGGTAAGTCCTCTTTTATTGTGAAGGAGTCAGCAGGATGTTGTTCCATGTAATCTGATTACTGTGTGTTTCTGTCAGCCGAGTACACGGAGGATTACATCTACATCACTCAGGGTGAGTAAAGTTTACCTGGAAGTCTTCACTAAAAGACAAGGAGTCAAGAAAAGGAAGTGATGCAGTCTGAATGTTACCTGTTTTCAGATCAGAACTACCAGACCTCAGGTGTTTACTCTGCTGCTGAGCCCTCCACCAACCAGGTAACGCACCTTACCTCAGACCTGCTGGATGTTTTCATAGTGGGTTTGTGTTGTGGCATCTCAAATCCACAAATGAGACAAACAAAATGTTTCTCTTATTTTGAAAGGATGACCAGGAAAGAGGAACTGCTGACTCTCCACCGAGACCAGAGATGAACTACAGCTACACACAGCAGGTACACACCATGTTTACACATGTCTCCCTCGCCTACGTCTCACTTATGTCCCATCGTCCCCTCGCCTTCGCCTACGTCCCTTTACCTACGTCCCTTCGCCTACGTCCCTTTATCTACGTCCCTTCGCCTACGTCCCTTTACCTACGTCCCCTCGCCTTCGCCTACGTCCCTTTACCTACGTCCCTTTACCTACGTCCCTTCGCCTACGTCCCTTTACCTACGTCCCCTCGCCTTCGCCTACGTCCCTTTACCTACGTCCCTTCGCCTACGTCCCTTTACCTACGTCCCTTCGCCTACGTCCCTTTACCTACGTCCCCTTGCCTTCGCCTACGTCCCTTTACCTACATCCCCTTGCCTTCGCCTACGTCCCCTCGCCTACGTCCCCTCGCCTACGTCCCTTTACCTACGTCCCCTCGCCTACGTCCCTTTACCTACGTCCCCTCGCCTACGTCCCTTTACCTACGTCCCCTCGCCTACGTCCCTTTACCTACGTCCCCTCGCCTACGTCCCCTCGCCTACGTCCCTTTACCTACGTCCCTTCGCCTACGTCCCTTTACCTACGTCCCTTCGCCTACGTCCCTTCGCCTACGTCCCTTTACCTACGTCCCCTCGCCTTCGCCTACGTCCCTTTACCTACGTCCCTTTGCCTACGTCCCTTTACCTACGTCCCTTCGCCTACGTCCCTTCGCCTACGTCCCTTCGCCTACGTCCCTTCGCCTACGTCCCTTTACCTACGTCCCTTCGCCTACGTCCCTTCGCCTACGTCCCTTTACCTACGTCCCCTCGCCTTCGCCTACGTCCCTTTACCTACGTCCCTTTGCCTACGTCCCTTTACCTACGTCCCTTCGCCTACGTCCCTTCGCCTACGTCCCTTCGCCTACGTCCCTTTACCTACGTCCCTTCGCCTACGTCTCACTTATGTCCCCTCGCCTACGTCCCCTCGCCTACGTCCCCTCGCTCTCTTCATCACCCCCCTCTCACCATCGTTGTCACTCGGCCGACGCATCTGAGCTTCTCTTCACTTAAAACAAGACTGAACTTCCTGAAATGGTTAGATTCTGAACTAATTCCATCCTGATTCAGTCTCTGATTGGCTGCCGGTTCATCACTAGTGTGTGTGTGTGTGTGTGTGTGTGTGTGTGTGTGTGTGTGTGTGTTTTTCTCAGGTAGTGAAACCATTAGTCATCTGCTCTTCACCCTCCTCTTCCTCCTCCTCACCCTCTTCTCCATCATCACATGTACCTGCAACTGCCCACCTGCCGGCTGCCACACAGACACGCTCAGGTACACACACACACACACACACACACACACACACACACACACACTGCAATACAACAAATGTGATTGTGTTTTTTTCTGTTCTTAGTTGCCATGGCGATTCCAGCCTCTTCTCCCTGGTTGGTTAATGAGTTGGGTGAGCCTGTCTGCACCATGGTAGCTCCGCCCCCTTACTCCTATGACCCTAACGGCAGTGATTTACCCCGAGGTCAGAGGTCAACCAACATAAATAACACACCGTGTAACTTCCTGTTGCAGCTTCTCGTCTCACTTCCTGTCTTCTCTTTGTGTGTGTGCGTGTGTGACTGTGTGTGTGTATAGACTGCAGAGTCCTCCAGTATTACTTCAACTTAGGAGTCCAGGTAAGAGAATAACTAACTCTACCCCCCCCCCCCCTTAACTCTTTACTAACTAACTAACCCCCCCCTCCTCCTCCTCTGCAGTGGTACCATCAGAGCTGTTGGCAGCAGCAGGCGTACCCCGCCACCTCGCCGGAGGCCTCCTACTCCTACCAGCACTACACCCCCTACCTGAACCAGGAGCCCCCCCTGCATGGTAAGGCCTACTCACTCTCTGATTGGCTGCTGGGTGAGAGAGAGCTGTCAGTTCATTGGTGGTGTGACCACCAATCAGCAGCTCTTATTATCAAATGTCGAACTGACAGTTCTTACTGTAGTTAATGAGTGAGTTAATGAGTTGTTAGTTAATGAGTTAGTTCATGGGTTGGTTAATGAGTTAGTTCATGGGTTGGTTAATGAGTTAGTTCATGGGTTGGTTAATGAGTTAGTTCATGGGTTGGTTAATGAGTTAGTTCATGGGTTGGTTAATGAGTTAGTTCATGGGTTGGTTAATGAGTTAGTTCACGGGTTGGTTAATGAGTTAGTTCACGGGTTGGTTAATGGGTTAATGAGTTAGTTCACGGGTTGGTTAATGAGTTAGTTCATGGGTTGGTTAATGAGTTAGTTCACGGGTTGGTTCATGGGTTAATGAGTTAGTTCACGGGTTGGTTAATGAGTTAGTTCACGGGTTGGTTAATGAGTTAGTTCACGGGTTGGTTAATGAGTTAGTTCAAGGGTTGGTTCGTGGGTTAATGAGTTAGTTCATGGGTTGATGAGTTGGTTAATGAGTTAGTTCATGGGTTGGTTCGTGGGTTAATGAGTTAGTTCATGGGTTGATGAGTTGGTTAATGAGTTAGTTCACGGGTTGGTTCATGGGTTAATGAGTTAGTTCATGGGTTGGTTAATGAGTTAGTTCACGGGTTGGTTAATGACTTAGTTCAAGGGTTGGTTCGTGGGTTAATGAGTTAGTTCAAGGGTTGGTTCGTGGGTTAATGAGTTAGTTCATGGGTTGATGAGTTGGTTCATGTGTTAGTGAGTGAGTTAGGTAGTAATGAGTTAAGCTGATCTGAAGCCTGATGGTTCATCAGCTGATTCTTCTGTATTTCTTTCAAGATGTTCTGTCTTTTAATATCTTTTAAATTCCTCCTTTTTCCGGTGACTCTGCTTGTGTTCTGGTTCTAGATGTTCTGGTTCTAGATGTTCTAGTTTTAATCTTTAGAGATCTAATCTCCTGGACGCTGAACCTCTCGTGGTAGTTTGTAATGTTTCTGTTGCTCCTCTGATGAAGTGAACAAGAACTTCTTCAGTTTCCTTCATGAATACAGATGTTGATTTCTTCTCCAGGATGGAGATGATCACGTCAGGAACTTAAATCTGTTCACTTGTTTGTTTATATGACCTCATCGTATGATTTGTTTATATGATATATTATTATACTTCTGCCCCCCCCCCCCCCCCCAGCCGTCCCTCCTTTGTACCCTGAGACTCGAGGACTCCATCAACCCCCTTCCTACTACCCAGAGTCCACCAGGGCAGGAGACGGACAGACGGACGGACACAGCGGCGGTCAGTACTCTCTGTTGTGACAGATAGTGAAGATATATAGATATATCTATATATCTATCGATCTATCGATCTATAGATATATTAGAACAAAAAGTTCGGACATTTGTGTTTGGTAGATTATTTCTCTGTTGTAACAATGCTTCTTGGCAATACATCTTATACCGTTGGAAAGCCTGTTTAGTTCCCTTTTCAACGGTGCCCCATTCATAAGGAACATACATTTGTGGGATGAGCAGCACAGCTGAGTATGTGGGTTTGCGCCCATGAAAAATGTGCCAAATCTTCTCTGCCAATGTTAAACAGCTTATTCTGCTGTTGACTCTTGTTTGGTCTTGTTTGGTGGATTGGATGATGATGAAGTCTCAGTAACAAGGAAGAAACAAGACGTATTGGCAATTTTACAATGTATTGTTTGTTAAATGAATAAATTGTAAAATTGCCAATATGTCTTGTTTCTTCCTTGTTACTGATAGACTTCAATCATCCAATCCACCAAACACAACCCACATGCTCGGCTGTGCTGCTCATCCCACAAATGCATGTTCCTTACAAATGTGGCACCGTTGAAAAGGGAACTAAACAGTCTTTCCAACGGTATAAGATTTATTGCCAGCAAGCATTGTTACAACAGAGAAATAATCTACCAAACACAAATTTCTGAACTTTTTGTTCGATGTTTATATACAATGCCTATAAAAAGTATTCACCCCCCTTGGATGTTTCACTCTTTTGTTGCTTTTATACATGAAATTATGGTCAATATAATTTGGCTTTTTTGACAAGAATTTGCAAAAAAAAACTCTTTAATATCAAAGTGAAAACAGATTTTTACAAAATGTCAATTAATTAAAATGATATAAGTAGATGATTGCATAAATATTCAGCCCTTCAGGTCAGTATTCAGTAGATGCACCTTTGGCTGCTATCACAGCACTGAGAGTGTGGATGCGTCTCACTCAGACATCTGGACACAGATCTTTCTCCATTGTTCTTCAAACAGCTCAAGCTCTGTCAGGTTGCTCGGGGATCGGGTGTGAACTGCTCTTTTCAAGTCCAGCCACACATTCTGGATTGGACTGAGGTCTGGGCTTTGCCTTCCACTCCAGAACATTCAGCTTGTGGTCTTTGAACCATTTCTGTGGAGCGTTTGCTGGATGCTCGGGGTCGTTGTCTTGCTGGAGAATAAATCTTCTCCTAAATCGTAGTTCTGATGCAGACTGAGTCAGATTATCCTCCAGGATTTGGGGATATTTTTCTGCATTCATGTTCCCCTCTACCTTTACAAGCCTTCCAGGGCCTGCTGCTGAGAAGCATCCCCAGAGCATGACGCTGCCACCACCATGCTTCACGGTGGAGATGGTGTGTTTGTGGTGATGTGCAGTGTTTGCCAAACATAGCGTCTAGTCTGATGGACAAAAAGATCAATGTTTGTCTCATCAGACCAAAGAACCTTCTTCTGATTGACCTTGGAGTCTCCCACATGCCTTTGGGTGAATGTTTTCTACAGTGTCTTTCTCTTTACCACTCTCCCACACAGCTTCGACTGGGGAAGAACCCGGGCAACAGTTGTTGTATGAACAGTCTCTCCCATCTGAGCCACTGAAGCTTTGAACTCCTTCAGAGTGCTCCTAGGTGTCTTGGTGGCCTCCCTCACCAGTCCTCTTCTTGCCCGGTCACTCAGTTTGTGAGGACAGCAGCTCTAGGAGATTTAACCTTCTGAACCCAGAGCCCCCTCGGCTTTTTTTTTTGGCTTCTGCTCGAAAATACTATACCCATACTCAAAGGGGCCTTACTCTCTAACTACAAGGTCTATTTGAATAATTTCAATGGAGTAATAACACTAAGAAGGGTTTGCTCGTATGAATTGTGTAAATATTGTGTATATGTTACTGGTTAATAGCAGATGAAGATGGAACACAGCTCCACTTTTGAAAATGTCAGGTTTGTATGGTGAAAAAGCACTATTATTGATAATACTATATTAAATGAGGCTCAGTAAAGCCTAAAAAACACCCACCATCATAGCAAACGATGGCAGTAGTCATAGACAAAAGAATTGGAGTGAATAGAGTGAAGTAGGCCAGAGCAAGAGACATAAACGTACGAAAGGTCGTCATTTGAGAAACAGCCTCTCCAGCTGTTCCATTGTACTTTTATAACTTAAATAATATATATTTAACTTCCTTTATCCTTGTACATGCACAATCTATCACATACAGCAGTTTGGAATCATTTTTGAGAGCTAGAATCCTCTCCAAAGCCTCTTGGGCCACCGACCCACGGCAGAATGCGCTATAGCGTGTGTGTATTGCACCATTGTTGAGCCTGTGATTGGTCAATTCCTTACTACGACATGTGTAGACGCGTGTTAGGATCTAGCCAATGCAGTGGAGGCATTTTTTTTTTTTCATCGAGAGGATCGTTTTCTGGAAAATCCCGATTTACGCATCCGAACCCTGCGTAAAAGCACGAGTCTACTTAATGTGAAACGTGGTCCCCCCGGCTTATTTGACCCCCCTTCGTTCAGGGAAGAGTTTATTAGACAGGAAATAGACAGAGGAAGGTGATTTCAGCAGTCTAAAAGGATTATGAGGACTGCTTTTTCAATTTTCATCGCATGGTGAGTGCAAATTCAGAATTCTTTAGCAGGGTGACTGGCTTGATTACGAGTGCTCTTTTCCGGGTAACGTTTGAACCGTTTCACGGAGAGTAAATCCGAAGTGTTCGGTAGAAGCCGGGTGGAATGCTAATGTTGCTAACTAGCAAACATTAGCTTGGAAGCTAAGAGATCGGTGTTTGGAGGTCTTTTTCGAGTCCGTATCTCGGGAAAATGAAGCGAAAAAATGACGATATTTAGCACGAGGCTCTGAAGGTTGTGTTGGATCGTATTTTATTGTGTTTTCAGTGTGTAAAATGTTACACATGCTTCTGTTCATCAGAAGTTATTCGTTAAAACGGTATGCTACATGGTTGTAGATTTATTATATTTGTTACTGAAAATTGCTTTCTTCGGTACCGGCTCGGTTCTGCCGAGCGCCATCTCCTGACTTATACTTCTCAATGATCTTTTCTCTGAGTGTTCTTTTGTCTTCATGTTGCAATTGTAGCAGGAATACTGATGCACCAGAGACTGGACCTCCCAGACACAGGTGTTTTTATACTACAATCACTTGACACACATCAACTGCACTCAGGTGATCTCCATTTCACTAACTGTGACACTGCTGCATCAACTAGCTGGACTTCTGTTGAATTAGGTCAGTCACATTAAAGGGTGAATATTTATGCAAACACTTATTTTACATTATATATTTTTAATGAATTGACATTAGTTTGTAAATATCAGTTTTCACTTTGACATGAAAAGTTTTTTTTTTGCAAATTCTTGACAAAAAAAGCCAAATTATACTGAACTTGATTTAATGTATAAAAGCAACAAAAGGGGAAAACATCCAAGGGGGGTGAATACTTTTTATAGGCGTTGTATATATGAGAGATACATACATGCATACATAGACATCTTCTTCCTTGTCAAAACCTGCTGCCTACATTACCCACAATGCACCTCTCCCTGCTTACAGCAGTGTGGTAGGTTGTGTTGTACAAATAAGCTTTATTATTATGGTCATTATTAATAATTATTATTGGTTAATATGAATTGTATTATTAATAACAAGATTATGATCATTATCAATCACAAGATGTTTTTAGATTAAACATGAGACTAATAGCCATCGTGAGGTCATCGATGACCACGTGTTCATGACGTCAGAGCAAATCCGGCACAAATCTACCCAGCATGCATTGTGATGAGGACTCCTCTCTGACTCGAGTGACATCACTGGAGGCTCCTCTGATCTAATGTGATCTGTTCTGTCTCCTCCATCAGGCCCCGCCCCCTCAGGAGAAGGCTCCTCCTCCTCGACTAGCCCTGCTCCTCCAGGCACCGCCCCCTCTCTCCTGTACCAGGATCAGACGCCCCTCCCCTCTCCGTCGCTGCTGCACCTGCCGTACGAAGCTCCGCCCCCCGCCACCTACCTGCCCTCGGCCCCTCCTCACCCCGCCCACCTCACCCATCACTCCTCCTACTGCCTCCCCTCCTCTGCCCACTGGGGGGCGCTGCAGACTGGAGGCCACGCACAGCGGGTCTACTGCCCCGCCCCTAACTCCGCCCACGTGGTCGGTTACATCACAGCACCGCCCCCCCACTACATCCCCCCCATCTAACGTACCTCACTCATTAGCTCGTGGCTAACGAACCCTTTGTGTTCAATGAGCAGGGCTAGCAGCTAACGAGTCAACAGGAAAACCTTGTTTATCAAACAATAAAATAATAAAGAGCCAAGAAGACCAAAACAAAGTAAACATTTTAATGTTGAAGAGAAGTTTTAAAAATCTAAATTTAACAGTGTAGTTTTCCTGTGTTAGCATGTTAGCTTCACATGCTAAAGGTTAGCTCGTGGCTAAGTGAATTCGAAGTGAATCACTTCCTGTTCAAAAGGTTCATTTTTTTTTTTTTTTTTTTTTAGAGAACCTACGACGACGAGTTCTGTTTATTAACGTTCTCACATTTTGTCAGCCAGCCAATCAGAGAAGAGAGGGGGCGTGGCCAGTCCCTGTTTATTGATGAGGGATCTATTTGTGTTAAGTTTGTTTTTTGGGTTTAATAAAGTTTGTGTTTCACCAGCAGATGATGATGATGCTTCCTGTCAGGTCACATGACCTTTCTAATGTCTTCACATGCTAACAGGCTAGCATCCTCAGTTTATTAGGATTTAAACAGTGTCTCGTTGTCGTCATGGTAACAACTCGGGGGGGATCTCCACAGTCCAGAGGTCCCGACCCCCCCGGGTCCTCAGAGGCCCCCTGAGCCAGCGGGGGTTGGACAGGTGAGTCAGGTGTTTCTCCTGCAGACCAATTAGAACAGCCGACCGCTCCAGGTGCTGTAGCTCCTCCTCCTCCTGCAGGGCGGCGGGGCACAGCCAGGTCCCGCCCACATCCACCAATCCTTAAAAAGAGGTGTGGTTATCACAGGTGAGGGTGATGATGCCTTCAGGGACGACTCGTAAACACATGGAAGCCCATTTCACCAGAAACAATAAAAACAACAAAATAAAAAGCAACACTTCAGGTGCATCCACCTGTAACCATGACGCTCAATGAAGGTTTCCTCAACATCGGTTTTATTCTTTCTACTCTTTTAGTACAATCTCATAAAGTGAAGTATTTCATCTGTTGTAAAGTTTAAAGTACTCAATGTACTCACAATACATTTATATATCAAATGTAGAGTAACTTGTAGAGCTGCTTCTATGACTGTTGTGTTAAAGTATCTCATAGTTAAGACTTTATATCTCATTTCTCTTTAGTTCTTGTATTTATGTAAATTTAAAAAAAAGAACTTTTATTTAATTTTTGCTAACAGTAATGTGCTTCCATACACGTCCCAACTGACGTCACACCTGACGTCACATGTCCCACCTGCCACCACTCCGCGGCCGAACCTCTCTCCGGAGTCCAGGAGTGCTCGTATCTGGACCCGGTTCATCCCCAGCGGGCCGCTCAGCACCGCCCTCCAGTCCTCGTCCTGGTCCCAGTCCCGCTGGGCGATGTGGACCGCCAGGGTCTGGTTCTCCAGCGGGGCCAGCAGAGGCCTCCAACGGCTCTCCACCGTCTTCAGCCCGTCCAGAACCAGACCTGCGTACGGCTGCCGGAACGACAAGCACCGCACCTGGAGCGACATGTCTGCAAAACAAGCGCACCTTTAGACCATTCAAGAAATCACGAGTTTAATAAGTTTTATTCTTTTATCGACATTAATATAAATGTTTGACCTTTACTACAGTAACAGTCACTGTGATTATGTATTCTTTAATTAATGTATTGTTTGGTTCTTAATAAACAGAGGAACACTGAAGGAGCAGCTCTCTGAATGGAGTCTGGTAGAACCCGGTACTAAAGGAGCAGCTCTGAATGGAGTCTGGTAGAACCCGGTACTAAAGGAGCAGCTCTGAATGGAGTCTGGTAGAACCCGGTACTAAAGGAGCAGCTCTGAATGGAGTCTGGTAGAACCCGGTACTAAAGGAGCAGCTCTCCGGAGATAGAAACGGTCCGTTAGTGTTGATCGTTACCGGTCAGTAAAGTATTCACGTCTCTCCAGACTTCTTCTTCTGTTGTTCCCGCTGCTTTCACTCACTTCCGGTCCGAGTGAGTTTCTTCTTCACGTTAAATAATGCGCAGCTCTGCTGCCCTCCACAGGTGAGGTGGGCTACCATGGTTACGGGTGTACTGCTGCTGCTCTCACGGAGAAGTACTGTGGTAGTACTGTAGTAGTACCCTGGTAATACTACCGATGTTACCGGTAGTATCATTGAGCTTCAGTTGAGATATCGCTTCTCTTTTCTGCAATTTAGATTCATACTCTTGGATTGAATCTTTGGAAATGACATGTCTGTATTTGTGATGAAAAGACTTGAAGTTAACATTTCTTAACATGAACCTCATTCTGAGCTTAATGTAAAGAGAGTTACTCCAAGGGGCTTTTATTTTGAAAGGGTGGGACTGGGTGGGTGAGGTGATTGAATATCTCCAAGTTGTGCGCGCGCATGTGTGTCACTGGTTGCCATGGTGATTGGAGCACCTGTGTGTTCGAGGCTAATTATGAGATTAGAGTAAACGAGGCTTTTCAACAAAACTACCTGTCAACCCTCTGCCCCTAGACCAAAACCATGAGTCCAATCAACAACGTATGGGTATCCTGAGAGGGATAAGACTCTGCCCAACGCGCTGATGTGGTTTTTATGTTTGTGGTGTTAAAATGTTTTATTTATGTGAGCTCGAGAGCAATATACAAAACTGGTCCCGTCTGCTTTCTTTGAGAAATGAGTGGTGAGATTTAACATGGAGTCTAATGGAGCAGTTGGTTGGAGTTCATGTCGCTCTGCGGCTCTTTGAGCCAAATGTGTAAGTCTGTTGGATTCCACAGTATAAAGTTGTTGTATAAAGAGTAAAAATTGTGGGACTCGGTGCAATTTGCTTGTAAAAATCACAGAATATTTTCCTGCTCCACTCCACTCTGACCGTGATGTCATCACTCTAGCGCTGAACATTCCGTGCAATACACGGTGGGTGGGGGGGTGATGGAGGAAACCGCTCTGGGGAAAAAGCTGTTCCTCAGCCTGTTAGTCCGGGTTTTGATAGTCCTGTATCTTCTTCCTGATGGTAGTGGAACAAACAGAGAGTGACCCGGGTGTGTGATGTCTGTGCAGATGTTGCTGGCCTTCTTCTGGAGGCGGCCAGCATACACAGTGTCCAGGTCAGGAAGGGTAACTCCCACAATCCTCTGTGCTGTTTTAACCACACGGGCCAGGTCCCTCCTGTTCTCTGTTGTGCAGCTGGCATACCACACAGTAAAGCACTGACAGGATGTTTTCAATCACGCTTCTGTAGAAGTTAACCAGAAGTCTAGGGGGCAGGCCAGCTTGTTTTAGCTTCCTCAGAAAGAAGAGCCTCTGCTGGGCTTTTTTCACCAGGTCCGTCCTGAGATGCTGAAGGCGCTGGACACTGTTGGGCTGTCTTGACTAACACGCCTCTTCAATGTCGCATGGGGGTCGGGATCAGTGTCCATGGACTGGCAGACCGGGGTGGTGGTTCCCATTTTCAAAAAGGGGGACCGGAGAGTGGGCTCGAACTATCGGGGTATCACACTACTCAGCCTCCCGGGGAAGGCTTATGCCAGGGTGCTGGAAAGGAGGCTCCGACCGTTTGTCAAACCTCGGATTCAAGAGGAGCAGTGCGGATTCCGTCCCGGCCGTGGAGCAGTGGACCAGTGGACCAGTGGACCAGCTCGTTACCCTCGCAAGACTCAGATCATGACCTCCAGCATTCACTGGGGCGGTTTGCAGCCGAGTGTGAAGCGGCAGGGATGAGAGTTAGCACCTCCAAATCTGAGGCCATGGTGCTCTGCCAGAAACCGGTGGATTGCTCACTCCAGGTGGGGACGGAGGGCCTACCGCAAGCGAAGGAGTTCAAGTATCTCGGGGTCTTGTTCACGAGTGAGGGTAAGATGGAGCGGGAGATCGACAGGCAGCAGTAAAGTAGGTGCTGTACCGAACCGTCTTGGTGAGGGTTGGTCTACGTTCCGACCCTCACCTATGTCCACGAACTCTGGGTCGTGACCGAAAGAACGAGGTTGCGGCTACAAGTGGCCTAAATGAGTTTCCTCCGTAGGGTGGCCGGGCTCAGCCTTAGAGATCGGACATCAGGCTGCCTCCTGGGCGCCTCCCACTGGAGGTTTTCCGGGCACGCCCAACTGGGAGGAGACCCCGGGGAAGACCCAGAACACGCTGGAGGGATTACATCTCCCAGCTGGCCTGGGAACGCCTCGGGATCCCCCAGAATGAGCTGGAACATGTTGCGGGGGAGAGGGAAGTCTGGGTCAGCCTGCTTGGCCTGCTGCCACCGCGACCCGACCCCGGATAAGAGGAGGAAAATGGATGGATGGACTATGAATTTCATAAAGTTGTAATTTTAACTACAAAAAATAAATAAAACTTTTGAGAAAAATAAATATTTTGTCAATAAAGTTTTCTCTTTTGAAGACAGACTTCTTTCACATTTTTTGTTTAATAATCAATATATTTTTTTCCACCAACATGCAAAATCACATCAGAAAATATCAATAAATCAATACGTCTCTACAACCAATCACAGACGTTTTTTCTTCATTTACAGATGTCATGACATCACACATGATGTCACACAAAAACAATAATCAGAATAATAATAATGCTGAAGTTATAGCTGTCCTCTGGTTACCATGGCAACAAAGGATTCAGACCAATAAAGGACACGATCACAGTCACAATAAAATAAACTGAACGATATAATCAATCAATCAATCAATCAGTGCCTGAACATAAAGGAAATATTACGATAATTAAACATCCAACTGTAAACAAAAACAAAACAGGAAGTTAAAAACCTTTAGAAAGGAAGTACTCGTCGTCCTGAAGAGAGAAGAGTCGTTACAATGTAACGGGTTCATCCTCTGGAGAACCTGAACAGGAACTGTGAGGTTCAATTAGAACAAATTAAATAAGACAAAAAACATTGTTTAATCTCTTCAGAGCAGTTATGTACGTCCAGATATGTAGAAGTTATATATATATATATATGTATATATAACATATATATGTATATGTTATATATAATATAAAACATATATGTGTGTGTGTGTGTGTTTGAGTGAGTGAGTGAGTGAGTGAGTGAGTGTTTGTGTGTATTTGAGTGAGTGAGTGTGAGTGTGAGTGTGTGTGTGTGTGTGTTTGAGTGAGTGAGTGAGTGAGTGAGTGTTTGTGTGTATTTGAGTGAGTGAGTGTGAGTGTGAGTGTGTGTGTGTGTGTGTGTGTGTGTGACAGTTAAGTAGCATTATCAGCTAGTTTTTCTTTATCTAGATATTATCCAGTGGTTTTATTGGTGTTTTACTTCCTGTGTCAGTTTCAGGTTCTAACTCTGGTCTGGAGTCAGTCTCCTCAGTCCTGGTGTGGGGTCAGTCTCCTTAGTCCTGGTCCTCTGGTTCTGATCCTCCTCAGTCGGACCAGTCCTGGTCCTCTGGTTCTGAGTCCTCCTCTGACTCGCTGTACTCTACAGCGATGCGTCGTGACAGAATGGTGGCGACATCGTTTCCTGTTGGTTCTCGTTTCTTGGCCTCTTCTTGCTCTCGCTGCTCCTGAACCTTCCTCAGCTGGATCCCTGTAGACCAGGAGAGACCAGAACCCTCAGTGAACCGGGTCACACCACGTGTCGGACTAACCTGACAGTGAGACGGGTGCTCACCTCTGCGTATGGCGGCCAGCAGGTCGCTGCGGGCGTCGTTCACCGGCGTGTTCGGACCACTGGGAGGCTTCCTGCTGTCTGTGGCCAGGGGCAACGGGGGCGGAGTCGCAGCGGAAGAGGGTGGAGCCTGGCCTCCGGGTCGGGAGGGGGAGGGGCTGTAGTTGGCTGGGGGGGGCGGGGGAGGGGAGGGGCTGTAGGGTTGAGAGAGGACACCTGGAGGGGGAGGAGTTAGTAATATATATAATAAAACACCTGGAGGAGGAGGAGTTAGTAATATATATAATATAACATCGGGAGGGGGAGGAGTTAGTCATATATATAATATAACATCTGGAGGGGAGGAGTTAGTAATATATATAATATAACATATAGAGGGGGAGGAGTTAGTCATATATATAATATAACATCTGGAGGGGGAGGAGTTAGTAATATATATAATATAACATATAGAGGGGGAGGAGTTAGTAATATATATAATATAACATCTGGTGGGGGAGGAGTTAGTAATATATACAATATAACACCTGGAGGAGGAGGAGTTAGTAATATATATAATATAACATCGGGAGGGGGAGGAGTTAGTCATATATATAATATAACATCTGGAGGGGAGGAGTTAGTAATATATATAATATAACATATAGAGGGGGAGGAGTTAGTAATATATATAATATAACATCTGGTGGGGGAGGAGTTAGTAATATATACAATATAACACCTGGAGGGGGAGGAGTTAGTAATATATATAATAAAACACCTGGAGGAGGAGTTAGTAATATATATAATATAACATCTGGTGGGGGAGGAGTTAGTAATATATACAATATAACACCTGGAGGGGGAGGAGTTAGTAATATATACAATATAACACCTGTAGGGGGAGGAGTTAGTAATATATATAATAAAACACCTGGAGGAGGAGGAGTTAGTAATATATATAATATAACATCTGGAGGGGGAGGAGTTAGTAATATATATAATATAACATCTGGAGGGGAGGAGTTAGTCATATATATAATATAACATCGGGAGGGGGAGGAGTTAGTCATATATATAATATAACACCTGGAGGGGGAGGAGTTAGTCATATATATAATATAACATCTGGAGGGGAGGAGTTAGTAATATATATAATATAACATCTGGAGGGGGAGGAGTTAGTCATATATATAATATAACATCTGGAGGGGAGGAGTTAGTAATATATATAATATAACATCTGGAGGGGGAGGAGTTAGTCATATATATAATATAACATCTGGAGGGGAGGAGTTAGTAATATATATAATATAACATCTGGAGGGGGAGGAGTTAGTCATATATATAATATAACATCTGGAGGGGAGGAGTTAGTAATATATATAATATAACATCTGGAGGGGGAGGAGTTAGTCATATATATAATATAACATCTGGAGGGGAGGAGTTAGTAATATATATAATATAACATCTGGAGGGGGAGGAGTTAGTCATATATATAATATAACATCTGGAGGGGAGGAGTTAGTAATATATATAATATAACATCTGGAGGGGGAGGAGTTAGTCATATATATAATATAACATCTGGAGGGGAGGAGTTAGTAATATATATAATAAAACACCTGGAGGAGGAGGAGTTAGTAATATATACAATATAACACCTGGAGGGGGAGGAGTTAGTAATATATATATAACACCTGGAGGGGGAGGCGTTAGTAATATATATATATAACATCGGGAGGGGGAGGAGTTAGTCATATATATAATATAACATCTGGATGGGGAGGAGTTAGTCATATATATAATATAACACCTGGAGGGGGAGGAGTTAGTAATATATATAATATAACACCTGGAGGGGGAGGTGTTAGTAATATATATAATATAACATCTGGAGGGGGAGGAGTTAGTAATATATATAATATAACATCTGGAGGGGGAGGAGTTAGTCATATATATATAATATAACATCTGGAGGGGAGGAGTTAGTCATATATATAATATATCATCTGGAGGGGGAGGAGTTAGTCATATATATATAATATAACATCTGGAGGGGGAGGAGTTAGTCATATATAATATAACATCTGGAGGGGGAGGAGTAATGAGCCGAAAACACAAGCAACAAAAAAAGAGGTTGGTGATTACCTTGGTTACCAGACGGGGTTGCCATGGCAGCGGTGTGGGTGGAGCTGTTGGGGAACGTCACCTGACCCGCTGACGGCATTAGAGGAGGGGGGGGGCGGGGGGAGGGCCGGAGGGATCTGATGGTCACTGAAGAGAGACGAGAGGTGTGTTTGTGTGAGTGTGTGTGTGTGTGTGTGTGTGTGTGTGTGTGTGTGTTAGTTTGTGTGAGTGTGTGTGTCTGTGAGTGTGTGTGTGTGAGTGTGTGAGTGACTGAGTGACTGTGTGTGTGTGTGTGTGTGTGTGAGAGTGAGTGTGTATATGTGTGTGTGTGTGTGAGTGAGTGTGTGGGTGAGTATGTGTGTGTGTGTGTATGTGTGTGTGTGTGTGTGTGTGAGAGTGTGTGTGTGAGTATGTGTGTGTGTGTGTGAGTGAGTGTGTGAGTGTGTGGGTGAGTATGTGTGTGTGTGTGTATGTGTGTGAGTGAGTGACTGAGTGTGTGAGTGTGTGTGTGTGTGTGTGTGTGTGTGTGAGTATGTGTGTGTGTGTGTGTGAGTATGTGTGTGTGTGTGTGTGTGTGTGTGTGTGTGTGAGTGTACTTGGCCTCCATGGCATCGTTGGTCCGTGCTCCGTTCTGATTGGCTGAGCCTGCTATCGGAGGCGGGTGGTGATGATGATGATGATGGTTGCGTCCTAGTGAGTGCTGGCGGGCGGTTGCCGTGGCAACCACAGAGGCAGGTCGGAGGGCGCGGTCCAACGACTGGGTCTGACCACTTCCACCGCTCACCTGATCCTTCCCATCATGCATCTGGGCCTCGTGGGGGTGGGGACTGGAGTGGAAGGACAGGTCGTCTGACCTGGAGGGGGCGGGGCCAAAGTGTCACTGGACAGACGACTCCTGGTTGGGACTGATGATGTAATGTGAGTGAGGACAGGTGTGTTTACCTGTCTGGTGACATGGAGCCGTCGGAGGTGTGGTAAGGTGACGGCGTCACTCGGGCGTCTGGGCGGAGCTCCTTGTCGTACGCCATCAGGTTCCACTCCTGACGGCGGTTCCGAGCTTTACGGACCTTCAGGAAGAACAACGACATTTAAACTACACATGGATTCACTTGTGAGTCTGCAGGCCTCGGGCCTCTCTTCTACCTAGAGACACAGAGGTGAAATCTGATTGGATAAAAGCTCTACTTAAAACAAGCTGCACTGGAAGCAGAGCAACTGAGGAAGACAGGAGCTGTGCAATGACAAAATAAGATAATGGGACAAATATTTTTATAAATTATGATACATGTAGTGTATTTAAGAACAATTATTAAATTATAAAATAGCTATAACTTTGTGATTCTGTTTAGGCCAGCAGAGAAGGCTTTGCAGGCCCTGATGGCCCGCCACTGGTATATATACTGTATATATATATATATATATATATACACAATATATATATACAGTCTATATATATAATATAGACTGTATATATGTATATATATACATATATATATATTATATGTATGTGCATGTTTATTTTTTTATATAGATTCCAGTATTTATCTCTTTATTTCCGATATTCGTCTCTTTGTTTACATTATTAAACATACAGCTGTTCTAGACTGGTCTTTATTGGTGTTGATCTGTCAGGTGGAGGTCTGCTGCTTAAGATGAGGATGTTGCTCCTCTTCCTCTGGAGATGTTTGTGAGTCGGTGTTGGAGTGAATGGTTGTCGAGTTTCTGTTTCATATTCTGGTCAACGTTGGCTATCAGAAGTCACAGCAGTATATCGTGGTACGTGTGGATTATATCACGGCTATGAGCCAATCAGATGACTTGAGTCTTATAATGAAGAAAAATATAACAGAAATGAAAGAATAAATAACTCACCTTCTTCACCTCCCGTCCTGAAGACTCCTCCACATGTTTCTGTTCCTGGACATAAAAAACGTTTTTATTATAATTCCCACATTTCTGTTTCCAGACATTTAAGACGTGACATGAAACAGATAAACAGATAGAGGAACCTTCTGCCGTCTCTTCTCTTTGCGTTTGTTCTCGGTGGCCTGAAGCATTTTCTCCCTCCAAAGGCTGAAGAAGTAAGACGGGTCGGTGTAGAACTTCAGACCATCCTTCTTATCGTCCCTTCAAACATTTAAAGATTCAATCAATACGAAGTCTGACATGTTTAAACTGACCTATGAGGAGTCAGGATGTTGACGTGTTTAAACTGACCTATGAGGAGTCAGGATGTTGACATGTTTAAACTGACCTATGAGGAGTCAGGATGTTGACATGTTTAAACTGACCTATGAGGAGTCAGGATGTTGACATGTTTAAACTGACCTATGAGGAGTCAGGATGTTGACGTGTTTAAACTGACCTATGAGGAGTCAGGATGTTGACGTGTTTAAACGGACCTATGAGGAGTCAGGATGTTGACGTGTTTAAACTGACCTATGAGGAGTCAGGATGTTGACGTGTTTAAACTGACCTATGAGGAGTCAGGATGTTGACGTGTTTAAACTGACCTATGAGGAGTCAGGATGTTGACATGTTTAAACTGACCTATGAGGAGTCAGGATGTTGACGTGTTTAAACTGACCTATGAGGAGTCAGGATGTTGACGTGTTTAAACTGACCTATGAGGAGTCAGGATGTTGACGTGTTTAAACTGACCTATGAGGAGTCAGGATGTTGACGTGTTTAAACGGACCTATGAGGAGTCAGGATGTTGACGTGTTTAAACTGACCTATGAGGAGTCAGGATGTTGACGTGTTTAAACTGACCTATGAGGAGTCAGGATGTTGACGTGTTTAAACGGACCTATGAGGAGTCAGGATGTTGACGTGTTTAAACGGACCTATGAGGAGTCAGGATGTTGACGTGTTTAAACTGACCTATGAGGAGTCAGGATGTTGACGTGTTTAAACTGACCTATGAGGAGTCAGGATGTTGACGTGTTTAAACTGACCTATGAGGAGTCAGGATGTTGACGTGTTTAAACTGACCTATGAGGAGTCAGGATGTTGACGTGTTTAAACTGACCTATAAGGAGTCAGGATGTTGAGAGGTGGTGGTTTGTCACAGCGTTGGTACATTTCCAGTACTGGGTTCAGGATGGAGGTCCGTGACACCACCTGCTGGTCCTGGATGGTACTGCTCCTGAAAGCCTTCCGCATGTTGATATCCTGCAGAGAAACTACACCACAAACAGTACTATCACTACATGGTAGAACTAGTAGTAGTAGTACTAGTGTTGGTAGTTTTATAAATCTATTTTAAACATGTTACATTTACTTCAAGTTTGCGTCGTGTTTGGTCGTAATATCAAACAACATTTAATATGAATAGTTTATATATATATATATATATATATACTCTGATACGACATATATACTATACTCCTACTACTATACTCCTATATGACACATATACTCTGATATGACACATATACTCTGATATGACACATATACTCTGATATGACACATATACTCTGATACTCTGTCTTGGACAGAAGGTGAAGGAACAGCCGAGCGCAGGTGAGCATTGTGACCTTGTGGTAGACGAGGATCTTTGGATCCCGTCACCAGACCACAACCTCCAGGGTGGACTGTGGAGGGTTAGAGTCTGAGGACACGGTGGATTAGTCCTCATGACTGAGGATAAAGTAGATGTCAGTGGGTAAGGGGAGCGGAACCTGAGGGAGAACGTGGATGGTTGTTTGTATGAGGCCACAGTGATGATGATGATGATGATGATGATGATGATGTGTCTGCTCTTCATCGTTCACCTTCCTCCACCGTGGAGTCCAGCTGTGTGACCTTCACAGCCAGCAGGTCCACTCTCTCCTGCAGGCCGTTCATCCTCAGGTAGAAGACGTTGGCCTCGGTGAACAGCTCCGTGAAGATGTCCTCAGCATGGCGGCCTGCAGGTCACAGAGCTCAGGTTACTACCCACAGGGACACTCATAGCGGCAGAGTTACATTAGTAACCACCACTCACTGAGTCCTCCCAGCTGTTTGATGACAGCAGCTAAAGTGCTGTTGGTGACGCACTCCAGCTCACTGACGACTCTGTCAGGTAGAGCACCGCGGCACAGATACCGGGGCTCTATGATCCGCTTCACCAACGGCATGGTCCACCTGGAGACACACAGAGGGGTCACAGGATATAGTATACACTACGGGTGTAACGGTTCACAAAATTCACGGTTCAGTACGGTACAGTGGTGTCACGGTTCGGTACGTTTCGGTACGTTTTCAATACAGCAGAAAACTATAAATGCCAGAGAAACGTACTTGATTTTAAAATATATTTATTCATTAAAACTTCATAACATCATGAAGTTATTTTTGGACTTTGAAGAATGATGGAACTATACCTGAGTGACCCATCTTCTGGGGTGTCTTCTTAGCAACACATAAGCATAAAAAACAAAACCTGCTCCTTAAAAAATGTAATGTAGTATTGTTACTTACATCTTCTCCATCATCATTTTAGTATGAACAATGATGGTATACACCTGAGTGAACATGACTCTTCATCTCATTCAGTGGTGAGGTAATGTGTGTTACAGTCAGGTAGCGTTGTGTCTGAAGAACATGACTCTTCATCTCATTCAGTGGTGAGGTAATGTGTGTTACAGTCAGGTAGTGTTGTGTCTGAAGAACATGACTCTTCATCTCATTCAGTGGTGAGGTAATGTGTGTTACAGTCAGGTAGCGTTGTGTCTGAAGAACATGACTCTTCATCTCATTCAGTGATGAGGTAATGTGTGTTACAGTCAGGTAGCGTTGTGTCTGAAGAACATGGCTCTTCATCTCATTCAGTGGTGAGGTAATGTGTGTTACAGTCAGGTAGTGTTGTGTCTGAAGAACATGACTCTTCATCTCATTCAGTGGTGAGGTAATGTGTGTTACAGTCAGGTAGTGTTGTGTCTGAAGAACATGACTCTTCATCTCATTCAGTGATGAGGTAATGTGTGTTACAGTCAGGTAGCGTTGTGTAACCCTCGTTGTCAGAGCAGCAGCGGGTGCCTCGACATGTGATTCTCTACTTGTGCTTTTGTTTTCTTGTACAAAGCGGGAATTACGGTTTGTCTGAATGGGCTCGTGAAGGAGTAGTGTAACGGGCTCAATAACATTCAGCAGGTTCATAAAGCGTTTTACACTACATACTATACTATATATACTATATATACTATACTATATATACTATATATACAATATACTATACAGGGTCGGAACTAACGCTAGTCTGCTAGCCCGAGGCGAGTGGATTTTTGGAGGGACTACCTAAATTGTCATTCTCACTAGTCCTCATGGCGAGTGAAATTTGAGAGGCTTTATTCGTTATTTATGTCCGGAAAAAGACTTTCCCGATAAGTAAATGTAACTGTTGTGAATTCTTCACGGACAGAGACGATAAAGTTTATGCGCTTTTATTCTGAAACTGTATTTGACGTTGCGAACTGTTTCCGCTTCCGGTTGCGCTAACCGTAGATCCTCCGTAGGACCAACGGTACAGTCAGATCGAGTCATTGATGATGTAATTCATCAACTGTAACTTTGAGCCTATGGGGCGTAACTGTTCCGTTTGTAGTTGTACTTATGTTCTTAAGTGCATTTACTGTCAGTAAGTGTTTGTCTTGTAATTAGCCGTTCAAATAATAGACCAAAGTTGAGCTAAGTGGCTAACCTGGCTAGCGAGCCTGTATTCCTGTGAATGTATGTGTGTTTGCTTTAGTTAAGGGTTTACTATTGCTAATGCTTCGGTTCTGTAATTCGTTTTCTGTGTTTATTCCAGAAACTCGGTCAACTTCGATAAACTCGTTCAACATCTGTAAAATCTGTCACCAAACTATAACACTGTATGCCAGACTGAATACAGTAACGTATGGAACAAACCGATGTCTGCGTGTTCTCTGACCGGAACCCTGTAGTGGTCAATAATCATCTTTACACCAGTCTCTCAGGGGTCGAATCCCCAACAGTAACATTCCACTATTCCCCAAATTGTTGAGGATATTAGACTATTTTGTTTCGATTATAATTTTTTGTTTATGTGAAAGGCACTATATTCATCGATCAGGCCGGGCCTCTCGTTCAGTTTCACCAGCGGCCCGCCAAGATTCGTCCGCGGAAGAAATATAGATGGTGAAGCTCTTATCACTGCAGCACATGAACTAACACCCAATATCTTTTTGTGATCTAACAAAAATACTTAATCTAAAATTAGAACAAATGCCTGCTTCATTCATAGACTGCGTATTGTTTTGGGCACCGAGCGTTCACTGCTTAAACTGCCGTGGTGACATGCTGTTACTCCCCACGGCGGAATATAGCTACATTTTTAGCCGGTACGTTCCATAGCGGAATTCCTCAACTTGACATAAATGCTGAACTTGATGTACCCATGCTAGCTGAATGAACATTATAGCCTACCGGACCCTTGACGTTGTTCTTCTGCTTCCTGTGTAATTATAATATCACGACATCATGATGTAACATGCATCAATCTTTGTACAGCCATAATGTTACAAACAATAAAACTCTTGATTAGTACCTTGCATCTCTGCGGTTTCACTGTTAGATAATTGCCTTGGGAGAGTCTTCCTCCACACACACATCCCTACACCCCGTGATTGGTACATTCCCCAAAGCTTCATGAAGGACTAGTAAAGATTGCTCAGGACTAGTAGTTTTATGAACCTACTAGTCCTTGGGACTAGTACTGATTTTGAGTTAGTTTCATACCCTGCTATACTATATATACTATATATACACTATACTATATATACTATACTATATATACTATATATACACTATACTATATATACTATACTATATATACTATATATACAATATACTATACTATATATACTACATACTATACTATATATACTATACTATATATACTACATACTATACTATATATACTATACTATATATACTATATATACTATACTATATATACAATATACTATACTATATATACTACATACTATACTATATATACTATATATACACTATACTATATATACTATATATACTACATACTATACTATATATACTATATATACACTATACTATATATACTATATATACTACATACTATACTATATATACTATATATACAATATACTATACTATATATACTACATACTATACTATATATACTATATATACTATACTATATATACTATATATACACTATACTATATATACTATATATACTATACTATATATACTATACTATATATACTACATACTATATTATATATACTACATACTATACTATATATACTATATGTACTATATATACTACATACTATACTATATATACTATATGTACTATATATACTACATACTATACTATATATACTACATATACTATACTATATATAGTATATATAGTATAGTATGTATACTACATACTATACTATATATACTATATATACTACATACTATACTATATATACTATATGTACTATATATACTACATACTATACTATATATACTACATATACTATACTATATGTACTATACTGCTGTATTATATTGTACTACTGGAGGCATTGCCATGGTAACACATCACACAGAGCTACCCACAGGACGTGGTTACTGTTGCTAGGAGACACGTGTAATCAGATTACTGTGATCACATGATGAGTTTGGTCCTCACAGCTGATGAAAGGAAACCATGTTGTTATTATTATTATTAATACATTATTATTGTATAATAATACTGATGTGTTCATAATTATTATTAAACTAATAATAATTATTATAGAATAATAATTATAATATAATAATTATTATTCTATAATTATTATTCTATAATTATTATTCTATAATTATTATTCTATAATTATTATTATAATAATATAATAATAATAATATAATAATAACAATGTAATAATAATAATATGTATTCTATAATAATAATATAATAATAGTAATAACAATATTTATTCTATAATAATAATAATAATAATATAATAATAATGTAATAATAATATTTATTCTATAATAATAATAATATAATAATACTAATAATATAATAATGTAATAATATTTATTCTATAATAATAATAATATAATAATACTAATAATATAATAATGTAATAATATTTATTCTATAATAATAATAATATAATAATGTAATAATAATATTTATTCTATAATAATAATAATAATAATAATATTTATTCTATAATAATAATAACAATATAATAATAATAATAATAATATTTATTCTATAATAATAATAATATAATAATAATGTAATAATAATATTTATTCTATAATAATAATAATATAATAATAATGTAATAATAATATTTATTCTATAATAATAATAATAATATAATAATAATGTAATAATACTATTTATTCTATAATAATAATAATATAATAATAATAATAATAATATTTATTCTATAATAATGATAATACATTCATGTTAGCTTCACGGCTAGCCGCGGTGAGTCTGTGTGAAGTGTGACGTCACAAAACAGACTTTCTTCTTCACTGACGTGAGAAACAAAGTCACACAAATAACATCAATAATAAAGTAGAAGAAGAAGAAGAATATTAAATAAAATAAGAGACAAATAATAAAGTAGAATAATAATACAAAAGTAATGAGATAAAATACTGACGTAAAATAATTAGGAACTATAAGAAGACAAATAAAATAATAAGATAATAACGTAGTACAAGAAAAGAAATACTGAGATAAAAATTAGATACAATTCTAAAATAAAATAAGATAAAACAGTGACACACACACAACACTCTGGTTGCATTAGTCATGCAGTCATTTCAGCACCTGTGATGGAGCGGTGTGTGTGTGTGTGTGTGTGTGTGTGTGTGTGTGTGTGTGTGTGTGTGTGTGTGTGGCCTGTTCAGCTGATCAATCGATCCGCGTCCGTTTAAGGTCTGACCGCTGGTGACGTCATCGCCGGGACCGGTTTGACTGACAGGTCTCTGATCGTCGATAAACAGCTGATATAACTCATCGATCGACGGACGGGACTCACCGCTGAGGAGGCTCCGCTCCGGGATCCGGTTCGTCCTCTTCCTCAGGTCCTCTGGACCGGGTCTGGATGCTGAGGAGGAGGATCTGACGCTCCTTCTGACGCCTCGATCCTCGGAGCCGCTCGGCTCCTGTCGGACAACTTCGGGCCGGTTCGTGACGAACGGATCGATCCACGTGGTGAGCGCAGCGTGAGAGGAAGCTCTTATTGTGAAAGGGGACGAAGTCTTTCTGATGGAGGCTAACGTGCTAACATGCTAACACCTACATTACGTCATAATATGAACAATGAAGAGGAGGAGGAGGAAGAGCCAGGAGCTGAGCTCTCCTCCTCCCTCCAGAGCTCCGGATCTGGGTCTGTCCACGGTGGACCGGTCTCTGCTGGAGGATCTGGGTCTGTCCACGGTGGACCGGTCTCTGCTGGAGGATCTGGGTCTGTCCACGGTGGACCGGTCTCTGCTGGAGGATCTGGGTCTGTCCACGGTGGACCGGTCTCTGCTGGAGTCTGAGCTGAAGGAGTTTCTGGTGAACCTGCATGATTTAATCTGGTTTCACCAGAATCCGACCCGGTGGCACCGATTTATTATTATTATTCATCTTAAATACAAACATGTTCACGTGGTTACACCTCGATTCAACAAGTCTAACGATCAGACTTTCAGTCTTCAATCAGTAAAACAATCAATCAAATCTGTCAACAGAGTCATACATATATATATATATATACATATACGTATATAAATATACATATATACATACAGTATATATGTATATGTATATTCATATATTTATATAAACACGCCTCCATCAGAGTCTGTCACATTCAAACTCGGGGCCGGTCTCAGAGGGGCGGGGCATGTCGATGTGAAACACTTCCTTGTTGACAGGCGGCGGCGTGCAGGGTGGTCTCCTCACGCCGTGGTCTGGTCCGTGGTCTGGTCCGTGGTCTGGTCCGTGGTCTGGTCCGTGGTCTGGTCCGTGGTCTGGTCCGTGGTCTGGTCCGTGGGTCATCGGGTGAGGCAGGTACCCGGGCGAGTACTTCTTCTCTGTCCGGTTCAGGGGGACTCGGAGGCGCCCGTGGGCGTCGGCCTTGAGCTTGAACCGCTTCAGCTTGACGTCGTCTCTGGCGTCCCGGGTGCAGGGCAGCAGGACGGCCACGTCTTTACGGAACTTGGAGCTGAGTCCGAAGTAGATGAGAGGGTTGTAGAAACTGGCGGACTTGGCAAAGAGGCGGGTGAAGATGCTGGTGAGGTTGGGCACGTGGAACCCCCAGGCGGACCACATGGACACCACGGCGTACGGAGACCACGCCAGGATGAAGGCCGTGCAGATCACTATGGAAACCTGGAGGAACAAATAACCAAGATCCGTGTCAGGGACCAGAAGTCCAGAGTCTGGTTTTCGTAGCGTGTAGCTTAGCCTAAATTATATCCAATACATCAATACTGATCAGTGATCTGTGACTGTTAGCCTCATGTGTGGGAAACATCATCAATGTCAAGACTCAGACTCATGAGGACTCAGACTCATGAAGACTCAGACTCACAAGGACTCAGACTCATGAGACTCAGACTCATGAGGACTCAGACTCACGAGGACTCAGACTCATGAGGACTCAGACTCATGAAGACTCAGACTCATGAGACTCAGACTCATGAGACTCAGACTCATGAGGACTCAGACTCACAAGGACTCAGACTCATGAGACTCAGACTCATGAGGACTCAGACTCACAAGGACTCAGACTCACGGAGACTCAGACTCATGAGACTCAGACTCATGAGGACTCAGACTCACGAGGACTCAGTCTCACGAGGACTCAGACTCACGGAGACTCAGACTCATGAGACTCAGACTCATGAGACTCAGACTCATGAGGACTCAGACTCATGAGGACTCACAATGGTGACGTCCCTCTCGATCCTCTTCTGGCGGTCGCTCAGATCTCCCTCCGCTGACAGAGCGTTGCCCCTCTTCACCGTGTTGATGATGGACACGTAGCAGAAGAGCATGACGAGCACCGGGACGAAGAAGCAGAAGATGAAGATGGAGATGATGTAGGACCTGTAGGCGCTGGAGTAGTTGGCCTTGGCCCAGTCGATCTCACAGGTTCCATACCCACGATCTGTGGGGGGGCACAGAGGGGTCAGAGGTCAGAGGTAAGAGGGTTGAGTTGGATCAGGATCTTTGTACCTTTGTAGCTCCCCCAGCCGAGCAGCGGTGCTCCAGACCAGAATCCAGCTGTGACCCAGATGAGCAGCAGACTGACGGACACGCTGGTCCTGTTGATGTGACGAGCTGTAACACAACAAACACACATTCTCTGGTTCACAAAGAGAATCTTCTTCTGGGTTTAATGAACTTAAAACTAAGATCAAAGCTGGACTCTGAACCTCTGTTGGGGTGACAGCCTTTGATGTAGCGAGTGATACTGATCACCGTCAGTGTGTTGATGCTGATCAGACCAAACAGCAGCGTGAAGAAACCGTCCACCTGGAGGAGAACACAGGACGGGTAAGTCTCAGGTGAGTCGGAGGTTAGTCTCAGGTGAGTCTCAATTGAGTCTCAGTTGAGTCTCAGGTGACTCACAGGTGACTCTCAGGTATATCTGAGGCGAGTCTCAGGTGAGTCTGAGGTGAGTCTGAGGTGAGTCTCAGGTGAGTCTCAGGTGAGTCTCAGTTGAGTCTGAGGTGAGTCTCAGGTGAGTCTCAGGTGAGTCTGAGGTGAGTCTCAGGTGACTCACAGGTGACTCTCAGGTATATCTGAGGTGAGTCTCAGGTGAGTCTCAGGTGAGTCTGAGGTGAGTCTGAGGTGAGTCTCAGATGAGTCTCAGGTGAGTCTCAGTTGAGTCTGAGGTGAGTCTCAGGTGAGTCTCCGGTGAGTCTGAGGTGAGTCTCAGGTGACTCACAGGTGACTCTCAGGTATATCTGAGGTGAGTCTCAGGTGAGTCTGAGGTGAGTCTCAGGTGAGTCTGAGGTGAGTCTCAGGTGAGTCTCAGGTGAGTCTCAGTTGAGTCTGAGGTGAGTCTCAGGTGAGTCTCAGGTGAGTCTGAGGTGAGTCTCAGGTGACTCACAGGTGACTCTCAGGTATATCTGAGGTGAGTCTCAGGTGAGTCTCAGGTGAGTCTGAGGTGAGTCTCAGGTGAGTCTCAGATGAGTCTCAGGTGAGTCTCAGTTGAGTCTGAGGTGAGTCTCAGGTGAGTCTCAGGTGAGTCTGAGGTGAGTCTCAGGTGACTCACAGGTGACTCTCAGGTATATCTGAGGTGAGTCTCAGGTGAGTCTGAGGTGAGTCTCAGGTGAGTCTGAGGTGAGTCTGAGGTGAGTCTCAGGTGAGTCTCAGGTGAGTCTCAGTTGAGTCTGAGGTGAGTCTCAGGTGAGTCTCAGGTGAGTCTGAGGTGAGTCTCAGGTGACTCACAGGTGACTCTCAGGTATATCTGAGGTGAGTCTCAGGTGAGTCTCAGGTGAGTCTGAGGTGAGTCTGAGGTGAGTCTCAGATGAGTCTCAGGTGAGTCTCAGTTGAGTCTGAGGTGAGTCTCAGGTGAGTCTCAGGTGAGTCTGAGGTGAGTCTCAGGTGACTCACAGGTGACTCTCAGGTATATCTGAGGTGAGTCTCAGGTGAGTCTGAGGTGAGTCTCAGGTGAGTCTGAGGTGAGTCTCAGGTGAGTCTCAGGTGAGTCTCAGTTGAGTCTGAGGTGAGTCTCAGGTGAGTCTCAGGTGAGTCTGAGGTGAGTCTCAGGTGACTCACAGGTGACTCTCAGGTATATCTGAGGTGAGTCTCAGGTGAGTCTCAGGTGAGTCTGAGGTGAGTCTCAGGTGAGTCTCAGTTGAGTCTGAGGTGAGTCTCAGATGAGTCTCAGGTGAGTCTGAGGTGAGTCTCAGGTGAGTCTCAGGTGAGTCTGAGGTGAGTCTCAGGTATCTGGTACCTGGCAGGTCCAGATGGAGGAGATGAGGTAGTCGCTGCCCTGGAAGACGTTGAAGATCTCGATGATGCCTCTGGAGTATCCGAACACGGAGATGCTGGCGTCGGAGACAGCGAGGTTAAAGGTCAGGTAGTCTGTGGGCTGCAGAGCGTTTCTCTGTCTGTAGAGAACGAAGAGGACGATGGTGTTTCCAAACCAGGACAACCAACCTGAAGACACCACAGAGACACACGGTGAGGACACACAAAACACACACACTCACTCACACATACACACACACACACCTATATACACACACACATACACACACTTATATACCAGTGGCGGGCCGAGCATTTCATACCCAGGCCTTCACTGCTGTCATACAGCTGAAATACCACCTTATAACCACATGATGGCGCCACAGCTATTATTCCTTTCTAAGGCTGTAACTATGTACGTACTCGTATTAAACCGTTCGGTACGAGGCTTACAATACGTTTGACTAACGCTAGAGAGTTTGGAAAATGCAGAAGCTTAAATTCATGAAAACATAATGTTTTCTGTGCTCATGTAGGACAGTGGTTCTCAGCTGGTCTGACTGTGGAACCCACCATCATCCCTTAACGACAAGCCGCGGCCCATTCATCTCTTTAGGAGACCGTCTTATGATTTTACTTTCACAACCCAAACGTTAAACGTACTGCTCTGCAATCTCTTTCCTCGTCTCAGCCCCCTGTGTCACGGTGTGTGGTACTCGAGTCAGGAAACTTGTCAGAATGCCCATATTTGATTGGCTGAGCTGCATCACGTGATGTGATTCACGACTAAGCCTCTGCTGTTAAGTTTCGTTTCATGATAGTCACGTGCTCGCCCACTGACCAATCACAGCACACTGCACCTCGCGGCAGAGCTGCACATGGACACTGAGCTGCACGTAATGCTGACGTAGCTATAGGCCAGCTAGCAGGCTCTGACACGTCAAAGAATACGCCCAACATGTCAAACTAAAGATCTGATTGGTTGAACACTATGACAATCAACAATATCGTCCCCATTCACTTAAACTGCACATGGATTCACTTGTGAGTCTGCAGGCCTCGGGCCTCTCTTCTACCTAGAGACACAGAGGTGAAATCTGATTGGATAAAAGCTCTACTTAAAACAAGCTGCACTGGAAGCAGAGCAACTGAGGAAGACAGTAGCTGTGCAATGAGAAAATATGATAATGGGGAAAATATTTTTATAAATTATAATACATGTAGTGTATTTAAGAAAAATTATTAAATTATAAAATAGATATAACTTTGTGATTCTGTTTAGGCCAGCAGAGAAGGCTTTGCAGGCCCTGACGGCCCACCACTGCTATATACACACACACACACATACACACATACACACACACACCTATATACACACACATGTGTATATATGTGTATATATATATGTGTGTGTATACAGACCCAGCAGCAGCAGGTACACCCCTATGATGGTCTCTGTGTGTGTGTATATGTGTATATATATGTGTATATATATATATGTGTGTATATACAGACCCAGCAGCAGCAGGTACACCCCTATGATGGTCTCTGTGTGTGTGTATATGTGTATATATGTGTGTATATATGTGTATATATATATATGTGTGTATACAGACCCAGCAGCAGCAGGTACACCCCTATGATGGTCTCTCCCTGGTCAGACAGAGGGGGGTCCCGCCCCCCCCCCTGCAGCAGGCTGTTGTTCTTCCAGTGGGCGGAGCCTCCGTCTGCAGAGCTGAAGGACATGTTGCTGCTGAGAGACCGAGCAGCTCTGTGAGGAACAACAGGAAGTCTCTCTGATAATCTCAGGTAAATATAGACCAGAGCTCAGCAGCAGGTGGACCGGATCCAGACCAGAGGAGGGACCAGGTCTGAGGTCTGAGGTCAGAGCGGTGGAAACACAACAGCTCTCTGATTGGCTGATTAATCCGTGATGTCATCAACACTGTCTGACTGTTGTTGACCTGATTCAAGTACCACAATCAAGTACAAGTACACATACTCTAATGCAAAATACACATACTCTAATGCAGTATTTCTATGTTACACTATTACGACTACTACTATATATATATATTTTAGTGCTGGGCAAGTTAACGCGTTAATTAATTAACGCCGACAATTATGTTATCGGCGTTAACGCATTTTTTTATTTATTATTATTTTGAAAGTCCATTGCTCACTGTCAGCGGTGGAGGAAGTCTTCAGACTACGTTGATGCAGCGTGTGGGAGAAGTAGAGATAAACTAAAGACAAGCTAACAGATGCTACAGAGAAGTAGAGATAAACTAAAGACAAGCTAACAGATGCTACAGAGAAGTAGAGATAAACTAAAGACAAGCTAACAGATGCTACAGAGAAGTAGAGATAAACTAAAGACAAGCTAACAGATGCTACAGAGAAGTAGAGATAAACTAAAGACGAGCTAACAGATGCCACAGAGAAGTAGAGATAAACTAAAGACAAGCTAACAGATGCTACAGAGAAGTAGAGATAAACTAAAGACGAGCTAACAGATGCTACAGAGAAGTAGAGATAAACTAAAGACGAGCTAACAGATGCTACAGAGAAGTAGAGATAAACTAAAGACGAGCTAACAGATGCTACAGAGAAGTAGAGATAAACTAAAGACGAGCTAACAGATGCTACAGAGAAGTAGAGATAAACTAAAGACGAGCTAACAGATGCTACAGAGAAGTAGAGATAAACTAAAGACGAGCTAACAGATGCTACAGAGAAGTAGAGATAAACTAAAGACGAGCTAACAGATGCTACAGAGAAGTGGAGATAAACTAAAGACAAGCTAACAGATGCTACAGAGAAGTGGAGATAAACTAAAGACAAGCTAACAGATGCTACAGAGAAGTAGAGATAAACTAAAGACAAGCTAACAGATGCTACAGAGAAGTAGAGATAAACTAAAGACAAGCTAACAGATGCTACAGAGAAGTAGAGATAAACTAAAGACGAGCTAACAGATGCTACAGAGAAGTAGAGATAAACTAAAGACGAGCTAACAGATGCTACAGAGAAGTGGAGATAAACTAAAGACAAGCTAACAGATGCTACAGAGAAGTAGAGATAAACTAAAGACAAGCTAACAGATGCTACAGAGAAGTAGAGATAAACTAAAGACAAGCTAACAGATGCTACAGAGAAGTGGAGATAAACTAAAGACAAGCTAACAGATGCTACAGAGAAGTAGAGATAAACTAAAGACAAGCTAACAGATGCTACAGAGAAGTAGAGATAAACTAAAGCAACACAAGCTAACAGATGTTACAGAGAAGTGGAGATAAACTGCAGCCGGTTAGTGTTGTGGAAGATGTCGGTCTGAGGAACGTTCTCAAGGTCAACGAATGACGTCACGTATGAGCCTCGAGACGCACCGTCACAAGAAGAAGACACGAGTTGTATTAAAGGAGAGGACAACAACAGCGACGGCGTTACAACGAGCAGCAGCTGTTGCTCTCACTGGAGACTACTGGACATCGCTGGGTAACCATCATCAGCTCTGAGTTACAGCATTATATTGATGAACAGTAGAGCTGCATTCACCTGCTCTGACTGTCATGAAGACACAAGACACACATTTAGATGAAACGTGCTGAAACATTGTGTTCATGTTCACAGCAGTGGAACGTTTCACATCCAGTCAGCACACTGAGCACAGATAGTGAAGAGATAGAACTCTACTGTGTAAAGGGAATACTGCTGTTAACAAGAACCGGATGTGTTTAAAGTGTTTACAAACCAAATGTTATTGACCTTTAGTTCATATAGCAGTACTTTCAAAATAAAAGAGCACAATACACTACTTTTGAATTCATTATTGAACTTTGCACATAATAATTGTAATCGTTGACCAGCACTAATATATATATAAATATATATACATATATGTGTATATATATCACTGGCGGCTGGTCAATAGAGGGCGCTAGTGCGCCGCCCCCCCCCCCCTTGAGCCACAACAAATTAAAAATAATAATAAATTATACAAATTGTCAGTATTTGTGTTTTAAATATAGAATGCACTCAGTGTATCATATCTGCTCTCTCTGCTCGTCTCAGCAGCCCACAGGAGGCGGGTCTATGAAGCAGTTCAGACAATTGATGATTAAAGATATAAATGTGTGACATACAATTTATTCAATCAGCGTCCTCAAATACATTCAGCATGGGGCAGAATCTGCATCACCTCCATCTGCGCGTCCTCGTCAGGACGAGTCTCTACAGACGAGCACTTCTCCTCCAAGACCGTCTGAGGAGAAGTTTGAGGAGAAACTGCAGAGAACGAGCTGATCCCAGATCAGCCTGACCTCACAATCAGACTGCAGACTAGCGGGAAAGAGAAGCGGTACATCTACTTATTACTTCTTATATTATTATATTATACTGATTAGTAACTTCTCTAGGAGCTGTACAGCAGACAGCTCTGTCTAGCTGGAAGCAGTCATGTTAATAACTTAAACCAACGGAGACAGATCCAGCATGGACAGTTAGGGAGTGAGGGAGGAGGAGGTAAGGAAACAAGAGAACACCAGGACACACATGGAGAACTCTGTTAAGCAGCCATATCAGGCAAAGTGAACATCTTCTTCTACATAGTTGTCCTGCTGAACTTGTTCATGGAGGCATCAACATTTAATAGAGATGGTAAATTAACAGTGAAAACTCATCATAGGTTAATTTAACACATTATTCATAATTACATTCATGTTTACTTCTCCTGATCTTTACCTCCTATAACAAGGTCCATAGGGGCATCTCAATAAATATATTATTATTATTATATCTATCTGTATCTATATATAATATAGATATAGATATAATATAGATATATAACATGTGACATCACAACCTGCCTTGTTTGTACATTTTGTAGTTCAATAAAGATTATTTACATCGTGTTTGTAGTTTTTCTCAGTCTGTAGTTCGTTGACCATATAAGGAGCGACAGTGACGTAACAGGAAACGTGCTTCTTTATTTGGACGGGAAGTAGTTCCCCTGCGTGTCCTTATGAACGTGTTGCCTTTTTGGTATCACTGCGCACTACCTCCGTAACGTCACAGCTCTTCTATAACACGTCATGATTAAAACGTTCAGGGGACGTTTCTGATGACGTTTCTGATGACGTAACCTGTGTGATATCTTTTTTTAGAGCAGGAGGGAGAATATAGTGCGTACTGTATGGAGAACTACATTCCACAGCGGAGGGATATCAGCAGGCGCTGCTCGTGTGTCAGAGGTCCGGCCCTCACTAATCACTGTACTAAAAACACTACTTTGTAACTTTGAGCACCGTTTCCGGTGAAACCGGATCACGTTTTATTCTAAAATATCCCCCCGCGGCTTCCTCCGGTGTCCCTCCGCTGTTCGGCCGGATCTCTCCGGTGATTTCACGTAAGTTTGATGGACAGTGAGCACTAACTGATGCTAACATAGTTAGCTTAGCTTAGCTAGCCGTGCAGCTCATCCGCAATGTAACGGAGTTAAACACTTTATTATTTATAAATTCCGATTTGTAATATTTGAATTTAGTTTTTGTCATTTAACGACCCTGTTGAGTTATGTGTGAATTTTTATCTTAATGAGTTATTTTTATTTAGCGTTATTTTATTTATTTATTAATGTTTCCGGCGGAAATGACGTCTCACCTCTTCTGAAACCTCCTGAGCTTCCGTAGTCCCGTTTGCTCCTCACAGTGGTGTTTTGTGTTGTTGAAAGGGAGCAGAAGTGCAGACGGTTATAGATATAAAGGAACATATTAAAATATATAAAGGGTATATATAAAGTTAATAGATATATATATACATATTATATATATATATAAGTTAATATATGCGTGTGTTGTATTGTCTTCTGCAGCAAATAAATGCTGGAAAAAGCATCCTCTGAGTCGTCTCCTTCAATGCCCCCTATATCCAAGTTACCCTTACACCGTTAGTTTAGTACACCAGCTTCGGTCCACCGGGAGGCGGAGGGGTTTAGGCCTGGAGCAGGGGCGGGGGATGGGAACTAGAACCGGAACCGAAACCGAGCTCAACACGGCCGGACTGGTGCTGAACACCGACAGAGGAACCGACAGAGACCAGTTCGAAGACGTTACCGAGGTGTTGTACAGCGGCTCCGACCAGGACTCTGACTCCGGGGATGACGAGGACACGTGTGTTGACAGGAGAGGCGTGAAGCGGGAGAGGAGCGAGCGGGAGGTCGGACATCAGTCCACCTCCTCCGGTCACGGAGGGCTCAGCCCCGGGGCGCCGGGAGCCAAACCCGGCAAGAAAACCCGAGGACGAGTGAAGATCAAGATGGAGTTCATAGACAACAAACTGAGGCGCTACACGACGTTCAGCAAGAGGAAGACCGGCATCATGAAGAAGGCGTACGAGTTGTCCACGCTCACCGGTACGCAGGTGTTGCTGCTGGTCGCCAGTGAGACGGGTCACGTGTATACCTTCGCCACCAGGAAGCTGCAGCCGATGATCACCTCAGAGACGGGTAAGGCTCTGATCCAGACCTGCCTCAACTCTCCAGACTCTCCTCCGCGCTCCGACCCGACGTCCGACCAGAGGATGAGCGCCACGGGCTTCGAGGAGACCGACCTCACGTACCAGGTGACCGAGGCCGAGGGGGGCCCCGAGGCCGTCAAGGTTAGGTTCCTTTAGAGACGGTGATGATGTGATGTCTCCTTTAGAAGGTTCTGTTAGAACGTACCAGTGTTCCTTTAGAAGGTTCTGTTAGAACGTACCAGCGGACTGCGGGCTCCGTTCCTTTAGAACAGGGGTCGCAACCTTTACTATCCAAAGAGACATTTTGTTCTCATTTTCCACCAAATAAAATGTGTCTGGAGCCGCAAAAGCTATTTGATATCACAGCTTATAAAGTTTTATATATAGTTATATAATATATACAAAAACTATGGTTTGTTGTATTTATGAAATTATAGAACAAGAATGAAGACAACTCTTGACATTTTATTGTTATTTTACCTGTTAGAACAATATCAGACTCTTATGAAGAGGAGACTTTGCTGCAGCAGCTCATCTCCAGCGTGTGTTTGTTCTGGAAGTCTTTCAACTTTACAGTTCAATCATGCAGGTAAACCAGTGAAAACAAATGAATACGAACACGCAGAATTAAACTCTCTATTTTCCGCCATGACTTTTCTTTTCTGGATTTATCCATTGATAGTTTACCGAAGAGGGGGGGGGGGGTCTGCAATCATGATGAGCCACCTGCAGGGAAAGGCTCCTCACGGCAACGCAACAGGATGTGATGCACATTTTAATGACAAAATATTAAAACATATTTTATTTTCAGTGACACAGTATCACCTCAAACTCCAAGATAAGAGGTGTTCCCTTTGAAAGATCGTCCACTTTTTTTGTCACAGCCTGAGGCCACGTCCTCACTACTACCATCGCGTCCTCACTACTACCATCGCGTCCTCACTACTACCATCGCGTCCTCACTACTACCATCGCGTCCTCACTACTACCATCGCGTCCTCACTACTACCATCGCGTCCTCACTACTACCATCGCGTCCTCACTACTACCATCGCGTCCACACTACTACCATCGCGTCCTCACTACTACCATCGCGTCCTCACTACTACCATCGCGTCCTCACTACTACCATCGCGTCCACACTACTACCATCGCGTCCTCACTACTACCATCGCGTCCTCACTACTACCATCGCGTCCTCACTACTACCATCGCGTCCTCACTACTACCATCGCGTCCTCACTACTACCATCGCGTCCACACTACTACCATCGCGTCCTCACTACTACCATCGCGTCCTCACTACTACCATCGCGTCCTCACTACTACCATCGCGTCCTCACTACTACCATCGCGTCCTCACTACTACCATCGCGTCCTCACTACTACCATCGCGTCCTCACTACTACCATCGCGTCCTCACTACTACCATCGCGTCCACACTACTACCATCGCGTCCTCACTACTACCATCGCGTCCTCACTACTACCATCGCGTCCTCACTACTACCATCGCGTCCTCACTACTACCATCGCGTCCTCACTACTACCATCGCGTCCTCACTACTACCATCGCGTCCTCACTACTACCATCGCGTCCTCACTACTACCATCGCGTCCTCACTACTACCATCGCGTCCTCACTACTACCATCGCGTCCTCACTACTACCATCGCGTCCTCACTACTACCATCGCGTCCTCACTACTACCATCGCGTCCACACTACTACCATCGCGTCCTCACTACTACCATCGCGTCCACACTACTACCATCGCGTCCTCACTACTACCATCGCGTCCACACTACTACCATCGCGTCCTCACTACTACCATCGCGTCCTCACTACTACCATCGCGTCCTCACTACTACCATCGCGTCCTCACTACTACCATCGCGTCCTCACTACTACCATCGCGTCCTCACTACTACCATCGCGTCCTCACTACTACCATCGCGTCCTCACTACTACCATCGCGTCCACACTACTACCATCGCGTCCTCACTACTACCATCGCGTCCTCACTACTACCATCGCGTCCTCACTACTACCATCGCGTCCTCACTACTACCATCGCGTCCTCACTACTACCATCGCGTCCACACTACTACCATCGCGTCCTCACTACTACCATCGCGTCCTCACTACTACCATCGCGTCCTCACTACTACCATCGCGTCCTCACTACTACCATCGCGTCCTCACTACTACCATCGCGTCCTCACTACTACCATCGCGTCCTCACTACTACCATCGCGTCCTCACTACTACCATCGCGTCCTCACTACTACCATCGCGTCCACACTACTACCATCGCGTCCTCACTACTACCATCGCGTCCTCACTACTACCATCGCGTCCTCACTACTACCATCGCGTCCTCACTACTACCATCGCGTCCTCACTACTACCATCGCGTCCTCACTACTACCATCGCGTCCTCACTACTACCATCGCGTCCTCACTACTACCATCGCGTCCTCACTACTACCATCGCGTCCTCACTACTACCATCGCGTCCTCACTACTACCATCGCGTCCTCACTACTACCATCGCGTCCTCACTACTACCATCGCGTCCACACTACTACCATCGCGTCCTCACTACTACCATCGCGTCCACACTACTACCATCGCGTCCTCACTACTACCATCGCGTCCACACTACTACCATCGCGTCCTCACTACTACCATCGCGTCCTCACTACTACCATCGCGTCCTCACTACTACCATCGCGTCCTCACTACTACCATCGCGTCCTCACTACTACCATCGCGTCCTCACTACTACCATCGCGTCCTCACTACTACCATCGCGTCCTCACTACTACCATCGCGTCCTCACTACTACCATCGCGTCCACACTACTACCATCGCGTCCTCACTACTACCATCGCGTCCTCACTACTACCATCGCGTCCTCACTACTACCATCGCGTCCTCACTACTACCATCGCGTCCTCACTACTACCATCGCGTCCTCACTACTACCATCGCGTCCACACTACTACCATCGCGTCCTCACTACTACCATCGCGTCCTCACTACTACCATCGCGTCCACACTACTACCATCGCGTCCTCACTACTACCATCGCGTCCTCACTACTACCATCGCGTCCTCACTACTACCATCGCGTCCTCACTACTACCATCGCGTCCACACTACTACCATCGCGTCCTCACTACTACCATCGCGTCCACACTACTACCATCGCGTCCTCACTACTACCATCGCGTCCACACTACTACCATCGCGTCCACACTACTACCATCGCGTCCTCACTACTACCATCGCGTCCTCACTACTACCATCGCGTCCTCACTACTACCATCGCGTCCACACTACTACCATCGCGTCCTCACTACTACCATCGCGTCCTCACTACTACCATCGCGTCCTCACTACTACCATCGCGTCCTCACTACTACCATCGCGTCCTCACTACTACCATCGCGTCCTCACTACTACCATCGCGTCCACACTACTACCATCGCGTCCACACTACTACCATCGCGTCCTCACTACTACCATCGCGTCCTCACTACTACCATCGCGTCCTCACTACTACCATCGCGTCCTCACTACTACCATCGCGTCCTCACTACTACCATCGCGTCCTCACTACTACCATCGCGTCCTCACTACTACCATCGCGTCCTCACTACTACCATCGCGTCCTCACTACTACCATCGCGTCCTCACTACTACCATCGCGTCCTCACTACTACCATCGCGTCCTCACTACTACCATCGCGTCCTCACTAATACCATCGCGTCCTCACTACTACCATCGCGTCCTCACTACTACCATCGCGTCCTCACTACTACCATCGCGTCCTCACTAATACCATCGCGTCCTCACTACTACCATCGCGTCCTCACTACTACCATCGCGTCCTCACTACTACCATCGCGTCCTCACTACTACCATCGCGTCCTCACTACTACCATCGCGTCCTCACTACTACCATCGCGTCCTCACTACTACCATCGCGTCCACACTACTACCATCGCGTCCTCACTACTACCATCGCGTCCTCACTACTACCATCGCGTCCTCACTACTACCATCGCGTCCTCACTACTACCATCGCGTCCTCACTACTACCATCGCGTCCTCACTACTACCATCGCGTCCTCACTACTACCATCGCGTCCTCACTACTACCATCGCGTCCTCACTACTACCATCGCGTCCTCACTACTACCATCGCGTCCTCACTACTACCATCGCGTCCTCACTACTACCATCATGTCCTCACTACTACCATCACGTCCTCACTACTACCATCACGTCCTCACTACTACCATCATGTCCACACTACTACCATAGACACATATGTCTGATACGGTTACACTGAGCGTCTTCACTACGCCCGTGTTTTAGAGCAACGAAAACGGAGGAGTTTTTAAGCTCCGGGGTTACCTCCTCTTGTGGACGCTCGAAAACAGATAAGTTAATAAACGATGACGTAGACGCCCACGTTCACTACTTGATTGGTTCTTAGCAGTCACGACGTGTCCTTCCCTGATTCGTCACACCCCTATCACGTGACCCTTACCCGTAAGATCACAAACAACAACAGTCTTGATTATCGATCGACTACCAGGTTAATTCAACATGAACAACTGATTACAGGTGTTACTGACCGTGTTGTCTTCACTAGCAGCTGTTGTTCAGTTAAAGTCTGCATTATTACGGAGGAAGCAGCTGTTATTGGAGCGATTAGTGAGCGGCGTGTCCAGCGGAGGTATCAGACCTACGGAGACGTCTGAAGTCACGGTTAGCGGCTTTGAGGAGGACGGACACAAAACGGAGGACTTTCCTTTTCTTATTCTTATTTATTTTGTTCTGTACAACAAGTTAACACATAAACTATAAAGGAACAAAACATTGAATGCTCTCCAGTAGACAGAGACTTCACCAGCAGAGCTACGAGTGAGAAGAGAAACAATGAAACTGAGGAAACGAGTGAGAGACGTGTGTTGACCACATTTATGGATCCATAATCTAGTAAACTTTATGTGTAAGTGTTGATTTTAAAGTATATATGATGAGAGAGATAAAGACCTGCAGCGCTGTAACTAAGTCTGAAAAATAAAACGTCTAAAACTTTCCATGAAATGTGTCTGTTTGAGTTAATAGAGAAGATCTTAAGTCATTATTAAAGACTACTTCATTACTCTGTCGTATTTTTTTAAACTAAGCAGCTAATCTACTTCCTGTTTACATCGACACCATCACGCCCAGTGTACGCGAAGAGTCACGTGATATTCGTTTTCAGGCGTGTTAGTCTGGACGGAGATCATTTCTAAAACGATGGTGAAACGAGAGTTTGATCACAGCGGTTGATGCTGATTGGCTGCTGAGTCTCAGGTGTTTCCAGGTGTGTGCTCAGCCCCGCCCCCTCCTGTCTGTCTCTTCCTGTAGGATGTGATCAAACCAACGTTCACGTCCTCCTCGTCCACCATGTCCATGCAGGTGCAGACCGGCGCCCCCTCCTGGCAGCCCCCCCCCTCCTCCTCCAACGGGACGGTGCTGAAGACGTCGGCCGGGGTCATGCTACCTGGAGGCTTCACCTTGATGTCAGGTAGGTGTGGGCGGAGTTTCCTGTCACCTGCTTCTTCTTCTGTGACGTTCTCACTAGTCTCAGACCTCCCAGCAGCTCTAACCTGTCTCTGCCCCCCCCTCACCTATCCACAGGTGCCTCGCTGCCCCCCGGCACACACACCATCCCCCTCAGCCAGCTGCAGGGCCAGCCTCTGAGCATCCAGGTTCAGACCTCCATCAATCAGAGCAGCTCAGACATCCACTCCATAGGTAAGACCATTGGCCCCGCCTCCTCCACAGGTAAGACCATTGGCCCCGCCTCCTCCACAGCAGCAGTCTCTGCTTATGTCCCGCTCTGAGCTCACGTTGGAAGGTGGTTTTAATTTAAAATGGTAATATGCCTTTATTGTGAAAGTGGTTTTAATCAAAACTGGTTATATGCCTTTATTGTGAAGGTGGTTTTAATCAAAAATGGTTATATGCCTTTATTGTGAAGGTGGTTTTAATCAAAAATGGTAATATACCTTTATTGTGAAGGTGGTTTTAATTTAAAATGGTAATATACCTTTATTGTGAAGGTGGTTTTAATCAAAAATGGTTATATGCCTTTGTTGTGAAGGTGGTTTTAATTTAAAATGGTAATATACCTTTATTGTGAAGGTGGTTTTAATCAAAAATGGTAATATACCTTTATTGTGATGGTGGTTTTAATACTAAATGGTAATATGCCTTTATTGTGATGGTGGTTTTAATCAAAAATGGTAATATGCCTTTATTTTGAAGGTCTCTGTTTCTCTGCAGCCAGTCTTCCTGCCCCCGTGATGTCGTCCTCTTCGTCCTCTTCATCAGTGGCAGGTCACATGATGTACCCTGGCGGTCACACAGTGATGTACGCGACACCGACATCATCACTGAGTGACGGCGGACTCACCGTCCTCAACACTTTCCCCCCGACAAGCCAGTCACATGACCCAGGTACCATTACTGTTGTTATTATTCAATTATAGTAGTATAAACCTGAGCCGGCCCTAACTATAAACCTGAACCAACCCTAACTATAAACCTGAGCCGGCCCTAACTATAAACCTGAACCAACCCTAACTATAAACCTGAACCGGCCCTAACTATAAACCTGACCCGGCCCTAACTATAAACCTGAACCGGCCCTAACTATAAACCTGAGCCGGCCCTAACTATAAACCTGAACCGGCCCTAACTATAAACCTGAGCTGGCCCTAACTATAAACCTGAGCCAGCCCTAACTATAAACCTGAACCAACCCTAACTATAAACCTGAACCGGCCCTAACTATAAACCTGACCCGGCCCTAACTATAAACCTGAACCGGCCCTAACTATAAACCTGACCCGGCCCTAACTATAAACCTGAACCAACCCTAACTATAAACCTGAGCCGGCCCTAACTATAAACCTGAACCAACCCTAACTATAAACCTGAACCGGCCCTAACTATAAACCTGAGCCGGCCCTAACTATAAACCTGAACCGGCCCTAACTATAAACCTGAGCCGGCCCTAACTATAAACCTGAACCGGCCCTAACTATAAACCTGAACCAGCCCTAACTGTAAACCTGAACCAGCCCTAACTATAAACCTGAACCAGCCCTAACTGTAAACCTGAACCAGCCCTAACTGTAAACCTGAACCAACCCTAACTATAAACCTGAACCGGCCCTAACTATAAACCTGAGCCGGCCCTAACTATAAACCTGAACCGGCCCTAACTATAAACCTGAGCCGGCCCTAACTATAAACCTGAACCGGCCCTAACTATAAACCTGAACCAGCCCTAACTGTAAACCTGAACCAGCCCTAACTGTAAACCTGAACCGGCCCTAACTATAAACCTGAACCGGCCCTAACTATAAACCTGAACCGGCCCTAACTATAAACCTGAGCCGGCCCTAACTATAAACCTGAACCGGCCCTAACTATAAACCTGAGCCAGCCCTAACTGTAAACCTGAGCCGTGTACTTGTCTAACAGCCCTAACTATGAACCTGAACCAGCCCTAACTATAAATCTGAGCCAGCCCTAACTATAAATCTGAGCCAGCCCTAACTATGAACCTGAACCAACCCTAACTATAAACCTGAACCGGCCCTAACTATAAATCTGAGCCAGCCCTAACTATGAACCTGAACCAGCCCTAACTATAAATCTGAGCCAGCCCTAACTATGAACCTGAACCAACCCTAACTATAAACCTGAACCGGCCCTAACTATAAACCTGAACCGGCCCTAACTATAAACCTGACCCGGCCCTAACTATAAACCTGAGCCAGCCCTAACTATAAACCTGAGCCAGCCCTAACTGTAAACCTGAACCGGCCCTAACTATAAACCTGAACCGGCCCTAACTATAAACCTGAGCCGGCCCTAACTATAAACCTGAGCCGGCCCTAACTATAAACCTGAACCGGCCCTAACTATAAACCTGAGCCGGCCCTAACTATAAACCTGAACCGGCCCTAACTGTAAACCTGAACCGGCCCTAACTATAAACCTGAGCCGTGTACTTGTCTAACAGCCCTAACTATGAACCTGAACCAGCCCTAACTATAAACCTGAGCCGGCCCTAACTATAAACCTGAACCGGCCCTAACTATAAACCTGAACCAGCCCTAACTGTAAACCTGAACCAGCCCTAACTGTAAACCTGAACCGGCCCTAACTATAAACCTGAACCGGCCCTAACTATAAACCTGAACCGGCCCTAACTATAAACCTGAGCCGGCCCTAACTATAAACCTGAACCGGCCCTAACTATAAACCTGAGCCAGCCCTAACTGTAAACCTGAGCCGTGTACTTGTCTAACAGCCCTAACTATGAACCTGAACCAGCCCTAACTATAAATCTGAGCCAGCCCTAACTATAAATCTGAGCCAGCCCTAACTATGAACCTGAACCAACCCTAACTATAAACCTGAACCGGCCCTAACTATAAATCTGAGCCAGCCCTAACTATGAACCTGAACCAGCCCTAACTATAAATCTGAGCCAGCCCTAACTATGAACCTGAACCAACCCTAACTATAAACCTGAACCGGCCCTAACTATAAACCTGAACCGGCCCTAACTATAAACCTGACCCGGCCCTAACTATAAACCTGAGCCAGCCCTAACTATAAACCTGAGCCAGCCCTAACTGTAAACCTGAACCGGCCCTAACTATAAACCTGAACCGGCCCTAACTATAAACCTGAGCCGGCCCTAACTATAAACCTGAGCCGGCCCTAACTATAAACCTGAACCGGCCCTAACTATAAACCTGAGCCAGCCCTAACTGTAAACCTGAACCGGCCCTAACTATAAACCTGAGCCGTGTACTTGTCTAACAGCCCTAACTATGAACCTGAACCAGCCCTAACTATAAATCTGAGCCAGCCCTAACTATGAACCTGAACCAGCCCTAACTATAAATCTGAGCCAGCCCTAACTATGAACCTGAACCAACCCTAACTATAAACCTGAACCGGCCCTAACTATAAACCTGAACCGGCCCTAACTATAAACCTGACCCGGCCCTAACTATGAACCTGAACCGGCCCTAACTATAAACCTGAGCCGGCCCTAACTATAAACCTGAACCGGCCCTAACTATAAACCTGAGCCAGCCCTAACTATGAACCTGAACCAGCCCTAACTATGAACCTGAACCAGCCCTAACTATGAACCTGAACCGGCCCTAACTATAAACCTGAGCCAGCCCTAACTGTAAACCTGAACCAGCCCTAACTATAAACCTGAGCCAGCCCTAACTATGAACCTGAACCAGCCCTAACTGTAAACCTGAACCAGCCCTAACTATGAACCTGAGCCAGCCCTAACTATAAACCTGAACCAGCCCTAACTATAAACCTGAGCCAGCCCTAACTATAAACCTGAGCCAGCCCTAACTGTAAACCTGAACCGGCCCTAACTATGAACTTGAACCAGCCCTAACTATAAACCTGAACCGGCCCTAACTATAAACCTGAACCGGCCCTAACTATAAACCTGAGCCGGCCATAACTATAAACCTGAACCAGCCCTAACTATAAACCTGAGCCAGCCCTAACTATAAACCTGAGCCAGCCCTAACTATGAACTTGAACCAGCCCTAACTATAAACCTGATTCATGTCTTTCAGGTTCTCTTCCTCAGGTCTTCTTCACCTCCCTTCCTCCGGTTACCGCTCAGATCCCCGTCTCTGCAGTCCAGCTTCACCCGGTACGACCTCACTGAGTACTAATACTAGTACTAATACTACGTATGACCACCGTGCTGCTTTGTTGATGCTCCGTATGATGTCATGTGTTGTGTCATATCTGATGTGATGATGTCATCCTGTCATGTGTTGATGCTGCTCTTTGACTTGTTGTTGGTCTCACTGTGAAACAGTTTGTCAATGTGACTTCTGCTTAAATAATAGTAGAGATACTACTGATACAGATACTTTAGATAGATACGTGTACTTTGTCATGTACTTGTCTTGTGTACTTTGTCCAGATGGTGATCAGTCAGCAGAGCAGCAGTAACCTGACGGAGTTGCAGCTCGTCAGTCTGGACGTCCACCAATCAAAGGACGACTGACTGTCACATGACTGTCTCTCTTCCTATTTCCTGTTCATTGGATGCGTCACACAGGAAGTGACGGAGACATCTGAGATTTCCACAATAAAGTGTCAGAGAGTATTTTGAGAAGAACAAACAACATTCAAACTCTTCTCAAATATTCAGCTGTTATTTAGTGATGATGTCATCATGGAAACACTCACCTGTGTGTTCACGATGACATCATCTACCTGTTCTCTCTGTCACAGTATGACGTCACCATTTTAAAACAGGAAGTTCAGTCAAAAAGCTTCACACACGGCGGTCACAGCTTCCTGCTGCACCAGGTTCAGGATTCAATGTGAGCAGGTTTAACATGGACCTCGTCAGACCTGCAGGACCTCGTCAGACCTACAGGACCTTGTCAGACCTCGTCAGGACCTTATCAGACCAGCAGGACCTCGTCAGACCTGCAGGACCTCGTCAGACCTACAGGACCTTGTCAGACCTGCAGGACCTCGTCAGGACCTTATCAGACCAGCAGGACCTCGTCAGACCAGCAGGACCTCGTCAGACCTACAGGACCTCGTCAGACCTGCAGGACCTCGTCAGGACCTGACTTATTTTGAAGCCTTAGTTCAGTCCTCAGCTGTCTGACCTCATGTTTATTTATTCATATAGCTGTGATGTCATCAGTTGAAGAAATCTATCAATCAATAATAAAAATAAAATAAAGTATTTTATATACTGAGTCTGGTGAGCAGGTCTAAAATATGATGGTAGTATTCTGAATATAAGAATACTAGAATATTCTGAAATACAGAATACTAGATTACTCTAAATATAAGAATACTAGAATATTCTGAAATACAGAATACTAATTACTCTAAATAAAATAATACTGGATTACTCTGAATAAAAGAATACTAGATTACTCTAAACATAAGAATACTAGATTACTCTAAACATAAGAATACTAGATTACTCTAAATACAAGAATACTAGATTACTCTGAATGAAAGAATACTAGATTACTCTGAATAAAAGAATACTAGATTACTCTAAATACAAGAATACTAGATTACTCTGAATGAAAGAATACTAGATTACTCTGAATATAAGAATACTAGAATATTCTGAAATACAGAATACTAGATTACTCTAAACATAAGAATACTAGATTACTCTAAATATAAGAATACTCGAATACTCTGAATAAAAGAATACTAGATTACTCTAAATAAAATAATACTGGATTACTCTAAATACAAGAATACTAGATTACTCTAAATAAAAGAATTCTAGATTACTCTGAATGAAAGAATACTGGATTACTCTAAATACAAGAATACTAGATTACTCTAAATAAAAGAATACTAGATTACTCTGAATGAAAGAATACTGGATTACTCTGAATAAAAGAATACTAGATTACTCTGAATGAAAGAATACTAGATTACTCTGAATAAAAGAATACTAGATTACTCTAAATACAAGAATACTAGATTACTCTAAATAAAAGAATACTAGATTACTCTGAATGAAAGAATACTAGATTACTCTGAATAAAAGAATACTAGATTACTCTGAATATAAGAATACTTGAATACTCTGAATATAAGAATACTTGAATACTCTGAATAAAAGAATACTAGATTACTCTAAATAAAAGAATACTAGATTACTCTGAATGAAAGAATACTAGATTACTCTGAATATAAGAATACTAGAATATTCTGAAATACAGAATACTAGATTACTCTAAACATAAGAATACTAGATTACTCTAAATATAAGAATACTCGAATACTCTGAATAAAAGAATACTAGATTACTCTAAATAAAATAATACTGGATTACTCTAAATACAAGAATACTAGATTACTCTAAATAAAAGAATACTAGATTACTCTGAATGAAAGAATACTAGATTACTCTGAATGAAAGAATACTGGATTACTCTGAATGAAAGAATACTGGATTACTCTGAATGAAAGAATACTAGATTACTCTGAATATAAGAATACTAGATTACTCTAAATATAAGAATACTAGAATATTCTGAAATACAGAATACTAATTACTCTAAATACAGAATACTAATTACTCTAAATACAAGAATACTAGATTACTCTAAATAAAAGAATACTAGATTACTCTAAATAAAAGAATACTAGATTACTCTGAATGAAAGAATACTAGATTACTCTAAATAAAAGAATACTAGATTACTCTAAATAAAAGAATACTAGATTACTCTAAATAAAAGAATACTAGATTACTCTAAATAAAAGAATACTAGATTACTCTGTACCATTTAAATAAAAAAAACCAGGTGCAGAGACACTCCTGACCTCTAGGTGGCGATGTTCTCCCTCGAACTGTTTTCCCTGAAACAGGAAGTAAAGACCGCGTCGCGTACACTCTTACGTCATCAGCGCGACACGTGTCGCGGTCTTTTCTTTCCCCGTGTATTAGCAGTTAGCAGTGCATCTTCAGCGGAGAACGAGTTTTAGCGGAATAATACAGATATCTCAGAGTAAAGATGGCCGCTACCGGACTACAGGCCAGGAAGAGGATCATGCGGGACGAGGACATGACCAAGGTGGAGTTCGAGACCAGCGAGGAGGTGGACGTCACCCCCACCTTCGACACCATGGGCCTCCGGGAGGACCTACTCCGCGGCATCTACGCTTACGGTAGGCCGGGGATCCACTCGGGCCTCCTGGAGGAGAGGGTTAGCTCAGGATGCTAAAGCTAACTATTTATCTCCGTGATGTTTCTAAAGAGTCTTAATTAAATAATATAAGTTAATTCTACTTATATTCTCCTCTTAGTTTATCGAAGCTCCAGCTGTGTAGTGTTTACTTCAGACTGTTTTCAGGGATTTTATAATTAAACTGTTAGCTTTGGTTAGCATTAGCTTCCATGCTAAGTTTTCGTCCCGCAGTAAACCGGAAGTCTTGGTTTATTAGAGTTAGTGTGTTCAGTGGACTCATGTGAACCAGGTCCCTCTGCTGGTCTCTGAGTCCAGATGTTGTGACCAGAGGTTTCATGTTTTGTGTGTTTCAGGTTTCGAGAAGCCGTCAGCGATCCAGCAGAGAGCCATCAAACAGATCATCAAGGGCCGGGACGTCATCGCCCAGTAAGACCTGGATCTGTGAGGATCTGTAGGGACTTGTGGGGATCTTTACTTTTTGGGATCTGTAGGGACCCCTCAGTGATTAACAATGTTGTTTAGGTGTTCTCTAACGGTTGGTCTCTGATCTGTTCAGGTCTCAGTCTGGAACAGGAAAGACAGCCACCTTCTGTGTGTCTGTGCTGCAGTGTCTGGACATCCAGGTCAGAGTTCAGGTTCAAGTTTGTCTTTACTGAGGATTCTATATATATTATATTAATGTTTATGTTTGACGCTGCAGGTGAGGGAGACCCAGGCTCTGATCCTCGCTCCGACAAGAGAGCTGGCCGGGCAGATTCAGAAGGTAGCCCCGCCCACACGGTCACACCCAGCCAATCATCTGTGAGCACTGGGCTGTCCTTGGTTTCTGATTGGCTCTGTCTCTCTCTCTGCTGTGTTGTGTTCAGGTGCTGCTGGCTCTGGGAGACTACATGAACGTCCAGTGTCACGCCTGCATCGGAGGGACCAACGTGGGCGAGGACATCAGGAAGCTGGACTACGGTCAGCACGTGGTGTCGGGGACACCTGGACGGGTGTTTGGTGAGTCTCGCACCGAGACCTGCTGGTCTAGGACGGTTTAACTGAACTGCTTTGTCTTTCAAATCCACTGCCATAAACTTTGAATGTACAACTTCACATGGATCAATGTCAGAAAAAATTGACGGTTGCTTAAGTCTGTGGTCTCTGTCTGGTCTCTGTCTGTCTGTGGTCCCTGTCCGGCCTCAGTCTGTAGCTAGATCCCCGGTCTCTGATTGGTCAGCCTCTGACTGAGTCGCCCAATAGGAAGCTGAGGTTTGTTTGTTTTCTACAGATATGATTCGTCGCAGGAGTCTGAGGACCAGAGCCATCAAGATGCTGGTTCTGGATGAAGCTGATGAGATGCTGAACAAAGGTGAGACTGAGCATGTGCGTGAAGCTGTGATGTCATGATGATGTCATGATGATGTCATGATGGCGATGTCGTGGGTTAACCGTTGGCCCCGTGTTCAGGCTTTAAGGAGCAGATCTACGACGTCTACCGTTACCTTCCTCCGGCCACTCAGGTGGTTCTGATCAGCGCTACGCTGCCTCACGAGATCCTAGAGATGACCAACAAGTTCATGACCGACCCGATCCGCATCCTGGTGAAACGGTGAGTCAGGAGCCAGTGTGATCTACAGCATAAATATATAAATATATATATATATATATATAAAATATATATTTCTACCATGTCTCCGTAGTGACGAGCTGACTCTGGAGGGGATCAAACAGTTCTTCGTTGCCGTGGAGAGAGAAGAGTGGAAGTTCGACACTCTGTGTGATCTCTACGACACGCTGACCATCACTCAGGCCGTCATCTTCTGTAACACCAAGAGGAAGGTCTGTCACCGCAGCTCACATCACTGCAGCAAAGCCTTCTGGGAAGTGGAGTCTTCATCTGTCCGTGTGTGTGTTTCAGGTGGACTGGCTCACGGAGAAGATGAGAGAGGCCAACTTCACGGTGTCCTCGATGCACGGAGACATGCCTCAGAAAGAGAGGGAGTCCATCATGAAGGAGTTCAGATCAGGAGCCAGGTAAGACCAGGACCCAGTCTAGACCAGGACCTAGTCAAGACCAGAGCTTAGACCAGGGCCCAGAGCTTAGACCCGGGCCCAGAGCTTAGACCAGGGCCCAGTAAGTAAGTAAAATGTATTTATAAAGAGCTTTTCACAGACATTTAGTCACAAAGTGCTTAACAAGAGCAGAATTACAAACAGCAGCGATGAACGGGCCCTCGCATCCTCCCGCAGGTCGAGGGTCGCGGCGGGACTCCGGCCTACGGTCGCACAGCGAGTCTGGCGTTTTTATCCCGCGTGGACCGCCTGATGCTGGAAATTATACTTTGCAAATAGTTCACCACTTCTTCTCTACACAAGACGCGCAAACATGCATTATGTTGCTTCATATCAAGTGTAAACCACATTGTGTACAAGTCGTGTAATTCGGATGGTGTTTGTCAGAAAACGCAGATTATCTTCCGCCAGCAGGCCGTGAGTGTCATCAAGCATGGGACGTTTGGAACAAGTCCAGCTGAGTTACATCAGCTTGTTTCATGGGGAATCACGTAAAGTAGTCAAACTCAAAGCTTTGATCACTTTTAATCACAACGGTCTTGAGATTGTACTGACCGAGGAGGAGTTCGTTCAAGTATAGCGACTAGAAATAGGCCATCGAAAAATGACACAAAAATCAAAGTGGCCGGGGTCTGAGAGGCTTTTTTGTAGATCTAGCGGATTTGGACATGTGTGTTGAATTTCAAGTCAATCGGAGATACTGGCCGAGGGGCGTCGCCGGTCCGACTTGTAGGGGGCGCTAGAGAGACATTTCTTTACACAACGATGCATTCTTTTTCGTCTGCAAAATTTGGTGAGTTTTCGTGCATGGCAAGTACCCCCAAAATGCTCCCAAAGCACCAAAATAAATATCAACCCTTCAATAGAGCCTTCGCTGGCCCGATGTTGTCGGTTGCTCGGGCCCTAATAACACAACGTGACCATATAAGGGCCAACGGTTTACATTTAAGACGACACAAAACACTGAAAGAACACAATTACAACATTTTAAACAAACGGTCTGAACAGGTGTGTCTTCAACTGATTGTGGAAAGAATTCACAGAATCAGCTGAACGTAGCGGTGCAGGCAGAGCATCCACAGCCGCGGTGCTGCTGCCTCAACAGCTCGGTCACCACAGACGGGTGACCTAACACGTTCACCTGAGAGCGAGGGGTGAATATGGGTGAAGTAGTTCAGTCACGTATGTAGGAGTCTGACCGTGTGCTCTGTAAGTTAAAGTGGATCCTAAATGCTACAGGGAGACCGTGAAGAGATCTGAGTACGGAGGTGATGCTACAGATCTCAGTTTACTGATAGAAACAGGATCTGGACAGCTGCTTAACGTGGGGGTCAAACGACCGTGATCGGTCAAACATTACCCCTAGATTGTGCAGGTTGCAATGGGCAGCAGAGGAGAGTGGACCAATGCTCTGCTTGATCGTAGGGACAAACTCATGTGAAGCAATAACTAGAACCTCCGTCTTCTGTCGTTGAGTTGTAGCAGCTTCCTGCCGTCCAGTCTCTGACAGCATTGACACAGTCCAGGAGCTTTTAATAATCGGTCCCAAAGGTAACAAATAACAGAGCCCTGTGGTAAGATGTAAACCAGTCTAACGCTATGCCAACCCAGTCACGTAGCCTCCTAATCAAGACTAGCCCTAGACTAGACCAGGACCCAGTAGTGTATTGATATTCATTGATTCATTGATCTGTTTCAGTCGTGTATTGATCTCTACGGACGTCTGGGCTCGAGGTTTAGACGTTCCTCAAGTTTCTCTGATCATCAACTACGACCTACCCAACAACAGAGAGCTCTACATCCACAGGTACGTATCACTGAGCAGAAAGTAGTCCCACAGAGAGCTCTACATCCACAGGTACATATCACTGAGCAGAAAGTAGTCCCACAGAGAGCTCTACATCCACAGGTACGTATCACTGAGCAGAAAGTAGTCCCACAGAGAGCTCTACATCCACAGGTACATATCACTGAGCAGAAAGTAGTCCCACAGAGAGCTCTACATCCACAGGTACGTATCACTGAGCAGAAAGTAGTCCCACAGAGAGCTCTACATCCACAGGTACATATCACTGAGCAGAAAGTAGTCCCACAGAGAGCTCTACATCGGGGGCGGGGCCTAATCCCATTGTGTGTTTATAACATGTCTGACCTCCTTCAGGATTGGTCGGTCTGGTCGTTACGGTCGTAAGGGCGTGGCCATCAACTTCGTGAAGAACGATGACATCCGGATCCTGCGTGACATCGAGCAGTATTACTCCACCCAGATCGACGAGATGCCCATGAACGGTACGACCAGTCGCAGCGAGCCGTGTGTTTTATGAATCGATGGATCCGAATAATTAATACCCGCTAACATGTGTTTCTTCTCCGCAGTGGCCGATCTGATCTAAACATGGATGTCTTTTCAGAAGCCCCGCCCCTTTTACTTCCTGTTATCTCCTGTATTTGTTTTTTATTTCTCGTTAGTTTTAGTATATTTCTTAATTTCACTGTTGAGGTGAAAACAACTGTAAGTCACAGATTTGTTTTTGTAAATAAAGTTGTTTTGATTTCACTCCAATGTTTGAAAGTCGTTATTTAGTACTTTTTATTGATAAAAGTCAAACTTCTTCTGTGTAGTATGTTATAAGAGGTCATAGTATAGTATCTCACTGTTGGTTGGAGAATCAAAATGTTGTGATTTCTTAAAGTACACGTCTCATGTATTGGTTGAAGAATATCAATATGAGACTTATCGATTGTCAGTATCGATTGTTATTAAAGCTACAGCTTGTTTTTTCATGAGTTGACACATTCTTTCCTATTTAGAGAGTAACTTGTTCAGAGATTCACAAATGTCTTTACTTTCAAAACATATTTTATTTTTGACAACAGTTTTACTGTGAAAGGGAAGAGGAAGTAGATAAAACTAGTAACAGGCACCAAAAATCACAAAGCTGTTTGGTCTTTTTAAAATTGTTTCACATCAAATACTGAGAAAATGTAAACGGCAGAGCTGCAGGATTAAAAACACAGAAGTGAGTTAAAGTCAGTTTGACATGGTGAAGAAATACAATCACTAAATATTTAATATTTCATCATCAAACAAATACCGACTTAAAAAAAGCTGCAAGTCCATCTTTTACAAAAATATTCACTTTCTTTCTTTTCTCGCTTTAAACTGAAACTACAAACAAGACAAACTGCAGCAGCCGGATCGGACCAGGACCTGGACAAGGAGCAGGACCTGGATCTGGACCTTGGAGAGGATTTATCTAAATGTTGAAGTGCTCCGTTTACAGTCTGATCGATCTGATCAATATTGTTAGAACAATACTGTTCAGGTCGCAGCCAATCAGAGATGTACTTCCTGTTGATATGACAAAATATCATATGAATGTATGAACCAATGGGATGTCAGAAAGGCATTCTGATTGGACGGGAGAGGCAGGGGGCGGGACTTAAGTGTCAGGTGTCGCTAACAAACAAACTTGCTCTGATTGGTCACTTTGAGATTTCAGAGTCCTGTTAAAACAGAAAGTAAAAAAATGTAAACTACTCTACAGGAAGTGAGCAGATCAACACCAGCCAATCAGAGGAGGAGGAGGAGCAGAGCATGATGGGAAGGCGGCGTCTACAGGTTGCGTCTGATGAACCAGATCTCGTTCCTGCGTCTCGGGATGCTCGGGTTCTCGTAGGCGGCGACCATGTAACCGTCTCTGTGGAGGTCGTCGCCAACGCCCAGAATCTCCCACAGAAGGTCGATCTGACGGGTCAGCGTCTCCTCTGTGGTCGACCCGAAGAACGTCCTGCCAGCCAATCAGAGAGCAGAGCATCATCAACTATTACAGTTAGTCTGATATGACTTGAACGCACCACAAAAAGGTCTGAAGTGTGAATTTAATCCTTTAATCAGAGAGTTTAATGCTGCATTCAGGGACAGTCTGTGTGAATTTAATCCTTTGTCAGGATTCTACTGGTTTAGAGCTGTAAATCAAGAAGTCAACAGGACGATAAATGTGATCACATATTGGATTAAAATGTTTGATATGAAGCACCATGATGAAGATGATGATGATGTTCTGACCTGGCAATGACTCTGATTGGCTCTCTGTACACAATGGTGATGTTGGAGTTGGATGGCCGGGGGGGATCGGTCTGAAACTCTGCGGGCAGGAAGTAAGATGTCTGGACGTCTTTCTTCAACGTGTTTCCGTCCTCCATCATGTGGATGTTAGTGACCACCGGCACCGTCATCCCCAGATATCTACCTACAGACGATCAACACGCACCGTCATCCACAGATATCTACCTACAGACGATCAATACGCACCGTCATCCCCAGATATCTACCTACAGACGATCAATACGCACCGTCATCCCCAGATATCTACCTACAGACGATCAACACGCACCGTCATCCACAGATATCTACCTACAGACGATCAATACGCACCGTCATCCCCAGATATCTACCTACAGACGATCAATACGCACCGTCATCCCCAGATATCTACCTACAGACGATCAACACGCACCGTCATCCCCAGATATCTACCTACAGACGATCAACACGCACCGTCATCCCCAGATATCTACCTACAGACGATCAACACGCACCGTCATCCACAGATATCTACCTACAGACGGTCAATACGCACCATCATCCCCAGATATCTACCTACAGACGGTCAATACGCACCGTCATCCACAGATATCTACCTACAGACGATCAACACGCACCGTCATCCACAGATATCTACCTACAGACGATCAATACGCACCGTCATCCCCAGATATCTACCTACAGACGATCAATACGCACCGTCATCCCCAGATATCTACCTACAGACGATCAACACGCACCGTCATCCCCAGATATCTACCTACAGACGATCAACACGCACCGTCATCCCCAGATATCTACCTACAGACGATCAACACGCACCGTCATCCACAGATATCTACCTACAGACGGTCAATACGCACCGTCATCCCCAGATATCTACCTACAGACGATCAACACGCACCGTCATCCACAGATATCTACCTACAGACGATCAAAACGCACCGTCATCCCCAGATATCTACCTACAGACGATCAACACGCACCGTCATCCACAGATATCTACCTATAGACGATCAACACGCACCGTCATCCCCAGATATCTACCTACAGACGGTCAACACGCACCGTCATCCCCAGATATCTACCTACAGACGATCAAAACGCACCGTCATCCCCAGATATCTACCTACAGACGATCAACACGCACCGTCATCCACAGATATCTACCTACAGACGATCAACACGCACCGTCATCCCCAGATATCTACCTACAGACGGTCAACACGCACCGTCATCCCCAGATATCTACCTACAGACGATCAATACGTACCGTCATCCCCAGATATCTACCTACAGACGATCAACACGCACCGTCATCCCCAGATATCTACCTACAGACGATCAATACGCACCGTCATCCCCAGATATCTACCTACAGACGGTCAACACGCACCGTCATCCCCAGATATCTACCTACAGACGATCAATACGCACCGTCATCCCCAGATATCTACCTACAGACGATCAAAACGCACCGTCATCCCCAGATATCTACCTACAGACGATCAACACGCACCGTCATCCACAGATATCTACCTACAGACGATCAATACGCACCGTCATCCCCAGATATCTACCTACAGACGATCAAAACGCACCGTCATCCCCAGATATCTACCTACAGACGATCAACACGCACCGTCATCCACAGATATCTACCTACAGACGATCAACACGCACCGTCATCCCCAGATATCTACCTACAGACGATCAACACGCACCGTCATCCACAGATATCTACCTACAGACGATCAATACGCACCGTCATCCCCAGATATCTACCTACAGACGATCAAAACGCACCGTCATCCCCAGATATCTACCTACAGACGATCAACACGCACCGTCATCCACAGATATTTACCTACAGACGATCAAAACGCACCGTCATCCCCAGATATCTACCTACAGACGATCAACACGCACCGTCATCCACAGATATCTACCTACAGACGATCAATACGCACCGTCATCCCCAGATATCTACCTACAGACGGTCAACACGCACCGTCATCCCCAGATATCTACCTACAGACGATCAAAACGCACCGTCATCCCCAGATATCTACCTACAGACGATCAACACGCACCGTCATCCACAGATATCTACCTACAGACGATCAAAACGCACCGTCATCCCCAGATATCTACCTACAGACGATCAACACGCACCGTCATCCACAGATATCTACCTACAGACGATCAAAACGCACCGTCATCCCCAGATATCTACCTACAGACGATCAACACGCACCGTCATCCCCAGATATCTACCTACAGACGATCAATACGCACCGTCATCCCCAGATATCTACCTACAGACGGTCAACACGCACCGTCATCCCCAGATATCTACCTACAGACGATCAATACGCACCGTCATCCCCAGATATCTACCTACAGACGATCAAAACGCACCGTCATCCCCAGATATCTACCTACAGACGATCAACACGCACCGTCATCCACAGATATCTACCTACAGACGATCAATACGCACCGTCATCCCCAGATATCTACCTACAGACGATCAAAACGCACCGTCATCCCCAGATATCTACCTACAGACGATCAACACGCACCGTCATCCCCAGATATCTACCTACAGACGGTCAACACGCACCGTCATCCCCAGATATCTACCTACAGACGGTCAACACGCACCGTCATCCCCAGATATCTACCTACAGACGATCAACACGCACCGTCATCCCCAGATATCTACCTACAGACGGTCAATACGCACCGTCATCCCCAGATATCTACCTACAGACGATCAACACGCACCGTCATCCCCAGATATCTACCTACAGACGATCAACACGCACCGTCATCCCCAGATATCTACCTACAGACGGTCAACACGCACCGTCATCCCCAGATATCTACCTACAGACGGTCAACACGCACCGTCATCCCCAGATATCTACCTACAGACGATCAATACGCACCGTCATCCCCAGATATCTACCTACAGACGATCAACACGCACCGTCATCCCCAGATATCTACCTACAGACGGTCAACACGCACCGTCATCCCCAGATATCTACCTACAGACGGTCAACACGCACCGTCATCCCCAGATATCTACCTACAGACGATCAACACGCACCGTCATCCCCAGATATCTACCTACAGACGGTCAACACGCACCGTCATCCCCAGATATCTACCTACAGACGATCAACACGCACCGTCATCCACAGATATCTACCTACAGACGATCAATACGCACCGTCATCCCCAGATATCTACCTACAGACGATCAATACGCGGTATTATCGCGTTAACGCATTAATTAATTAATGCCGACAATTATTTTATTCCGCGTTAACGCTGGTTTTTTAAATTATTATTAAGCAGACATTTTTAACACAAGAACCGGGCAGCGAACAGCTGTGTTTGTGTGGCGTCACTTCCTGCTGCCTCTCCCCAAAATACAAAAAAAGCAAAAAATAAATGATTCATTTAAATTATGTTTTTAGAGTTTTTAACGTGTTTTTGTTTGTAATATGTATAATAAGCATATAATTTAGTTATCGCTACTGAGAATTTAACAAACATAAAAACATGACGTAGATAGGTTTGTAGTTTTCAAGGTGTATATTTAAATATCATCTCTTACACACATGATGATAAAGTTGTGAATATCTATTATCAGAATCATTATAACTGTGTTATAACTGCTACTGTGTAAAGGGAATACTGCTGTTAAAACAAACCTGATGTGTTTAAAGTGTTTACAAACCAAATGTTATTGACCTTTTGTTCATATAGCAGTACTTGCGATTAATTGCGATTAAACATTTTAATTGTTGCCCAGCACTAATATACATATATATACTATATATACACTAATATACGTTTATATATATATATATATACTGTATATACACACAATATATACGTAGCTAGTAACTTAATATATATTTACAGACAAAGTAATATCACGTGTAGAAATGAATCCACAAATGTGTTCATCCCTTTACATATAAACATACAACATTGTTACATGTTTACAGTGTAAATTATGCATATTTGATTTTACACAACACAAATACATGGGAGTGGGCGGGGTTAGTGTGAAGTGGGCGGAGTCTGACCTTTAGAGTTCTCTTTACAGATGAAGCGCATCAGTTTCATGAAGCCCAGAGAGACGCTCTGTTCATACAGATCTTCTGCTTCAGTCACACAGGCCCAGTTACCTGCTGGGTACAGACGCTCCTCATAGAGAACCTCCTCCATCTGTAGGGGGGAGAGGGGGGGAGGAGTCAGAATATATATATAGAACCTCCTCCATCTGTAGGGGGGAGAGGGGGGGAGGAGTCAGAATATATATATAGAACCTCCTCCATCTGTAGGGGGGAGAGAGGGGGAGGAGTCAGAATATATATATAGAACCTCCTCCATCTGTAGGGGGGAGAGGGGGGGAGGAGTCAGAATATATATATAGAACCTCCTCCATCTGTAGGGGGGAGAGGGGGGGAGGAGTCAGAATATATATATAGAACCTCCTCCATCTGTAGGGGGGAGAGGGGGGGAGGAGTCAGAATATATATATAGAACCTCCTCCATCTGTAGGGGGGAGAGAGGGGGAGGAGTCAGAATATATATATAGAACCTCCTCCATCTGTAGGGGGAGAGGGGGGGAGGAGTCAGAATATATATATAGAACCTCCTCCATCTGTAGGGGGGAGAGAGGGGGAGGAGTCAGAATATATATATAGAACCTCCTCCATCTGTAGGGGGGAGACGGGGGGAGGAGTCAGAATATATATATAGAACCTCCTCCATCTGTAGGGGGAGAGAGGGGGAGGAGTCAGAATATATATATAGAACCTCCTCCATCTGTAGGGGGGAGAGAGGGGGAGGAGTCAGAATATATATATAGAACCTCCTCCATCTGTAGGGGGGAGAGGGGGGGAGGAGTCAGAATATATATATAGAACCTCCTCCATCTGTAGGGGGAGAGGGGGAGGAGTCAGAATATATATATATAGAACCTCCTCTATCTGTAGGGGGGAGAGGGGGGGAGGAGTCAGAATATATATATAGAACCTCCTCCATCTGTAGGGAGAGAGGGGGAGGAGTCAGAATATATATATAGAACCTCCTCCATCTGTAGGGAGAGAGGGGGAGGAGTCAGAATATATATATATAGAACCTCCTCTATCTGTAGGGGGGAGAGGGGGGGAGGAGTCAGAATATATATATAGAACCTCCTCCATCTGTAGCGGAGAGAGGGGGGGGGAGGAGTCAGAATATATATATAGAACCTCCTCTATCTGTAGGGGGGAGAGGGGGGGAGGAGTCAGAATATATATATAGAACCTCCTCCATCTGTAGCGGAGAGAGGGGGGGGAGGAGTCAGAATATATATATAGAACCTCCTCCATCTGCAGGGGGAGGAGTTAGAATATATATATAGAACCTCCTCCATCTGTAGGGAGAGAGGGGGAGGAGTCAGAATATATATATATAGAACCTCCTCCATCTGTAGGGGGAGAGAGAGGAGTCAGAAATATGTATATATATGCTGGGCAACGATTAAAATGTTTAATCGCGATTAATCAAATTGTTATGGCAAAGTTCAATAATGAATTCAAAAGTAGTGTATTGTGCACTTTTATTTTAAAAGTACTGCTATATGAACAAAATGGCAATAACATTTGGTTTGCAAACACTTTAATCAAATCAAGTTATTTTTAACAGCAGTATTCCCTTTACACAGTAGTACTAAAGGTGCTCTACTAAGTACTAAAGTATACTAAGTACTAAAGGTGCTCTACTAAGTACTAAAGTATACTAAGTACTAAAGGTGCTCTACTAAGTACTAAAGATGCTCTACTAAGTACTAAAGTATACTAAGTACTAAAGGTGCTCTACTAAGTACTAAAGATGCTCTACTAAGTACTAAAGTATACTAAGTACTAAAGGTGCTCTACTAAGTACTAAAGATGCTCTACTAAGTACTAAAGGTGCTCTACTAAGTACTAAAGTATACTAAGTACTAAAGGTGCTCTACTAAGTACTAAAGATGCTCTACTAAGTACTAAAGATGCTCTACTAAGTACTAAAGGTGCTCTACTAAGTACTAAAGATGCTCTACTAAGTACTAAAGATGCTCTACTAAGTACTAAAGATGCTCTACTAAGTACTAAAGGTGCTCTACTAAGTACTAAAGATGCTCTACTAAGTACTAAAGGTGCTCTACTAAGTACTAAAGATGCTCTACTAAGTACTAAAGATGCTCTACTAAGTACTAAAGATGCTCTACTAAGTACTAAAGATGCTCTACTAAGTACTAAAGATGCTCTACAAAGTACTAAAGATGCTCTACTAAGTACTAAAGATGCTCTACTAAGTACTAAAGGTGCTCTACTAAGTACTAAAGGTGCTCTACTAAGTACTAAAGATGCTCTACTAAGTACTAAAGATGCTCTACTAAGTACTAAAGATGCTCTACTAAGTACTAAAGGTGCTCTACTAAGTACTAAAGGTGCTCTAAGTACTAAAGATGCTCTACTAAGTACTAAAGGTGCTCTACTAAGTACTAAAGGTGCTCTACTAAGTACTAAAGGTGCTCTACTAAGTACTAAAGGTGCTCTACTAAGTACTAAAGATGCTCTACTAAGTACTAAAGATGCTCTACTAAGTACTAAAGGTGCTCTACTAAGTACTAAAGGTGCTCTAAGTACTAAAGATGCTCTACAAAGTACTAAAGGTGCTTGTCATGAAGGGGTTGAATCATTTTGAGACTGCAGTAATCATTAAAAGTGGCATTTTGTGTTGAATTTTGGAGAAACCACTTGTTGTTAGTTGTGTTGAGCTATTTAAATTGTCCTTGTTTGAGTTGTTCATTGAAAACAGCTGAAAGTTTGTAAATTTTGCCAATAAACCTAATTTGCAATGGGGGTTGAATAATTTTGAGTGCAACTGTACATCTTTACCTTCTCATGACAGGTTATTGGAGTGAAGGGCAGCGGCTCCCTCTGCTGGTTGTTGTGGGTCATTTCCTGTATCGGTCCAGTCATGTCTGTAACAAACAAACAGGAAGTTCAGTGGCTCCGCCCCCTCACCTGGAGGTACTGACACATGGTGGGTACAGGCCCCGCCCCCTCACCTGGAGGTACTGACACATGGTGGGTACTGGCTACTGCCTGCCAGTGTGTCAGCAGTCGGTCTCTGTCCTCTTCATCCATTGGTTCTGGGTTGTCAGTGATGTCATCGTCCAGCTGCTCGTCGTCCAATCCGTCCAGGTCTTCCAGAGAGATCAGAGCCATCGCTGGTGGAGGACCTGAAGATACGATGGACTCAGAGAGAAGACTATTTATTGATGCTGGAACAGAGAAAAGGACAAACACACACCTGTTAACAGGGAAATAACTTTCTCTGCTGATATATGACGTTCTTCATCTTCAGAGGTTCTTTAGTATTGATCAGTAGAGGTCACGATGTGTATATATATATACATGTTGTATAAAAATACTGTATACACTGTATATAAACACTGTATGTAAATATATATATGTATTGTATATAACTACTGTATATAAATACTGTATATATATATATTTATTTATTAGCACCAGGTCTCATCAGCGCCCCCTAGATGAGGTGGACTTCTTTAGTCCACTAAGAATACCGAGTCAGTCTCGAGGGTGTTGACTCGCTTTATTTAAATATATTAAATATATTATATCACATATGTCAGTCGTCTCGTCCCTGGTGTGTTTATAACGAGGCCTTAAACCGGTTCAGTTCCGGGACAGAAACTAGGTCAACCAGGTTAGCATGGTTAGCATGGTTAGCTCGTGTTGTAACCCGGGTCAGAAGGTGTTTATCTCACCTGGATGGTCCGCTGACTCTCCGACAATCACAACAACACAACCGGAGCTTCTTCTTCTTCTTCTGTTTCCGGTACACTCCACGTTTAGGACACTTCAAAATAAAAGTTTGCATATCATGTTGCATTTGAAAAATTCTGATTTATGAAGATTTTTGTTTATTTTTATTGTTACGGCCCAGAAGACAATCTGTATTATATATTACAAGTATTATTTAAAATAATCTTTATTATTCTAATCTTACATCTAAACAATGATTAAAACAAGTGATGGAGAAAATCATTTAAATTATTTCCCCTGGTATGAAAATACTTATTATACTATATATATATATATATAAATATATATATAAATATATATATATATATATATAGTATATATGGTCTTGTTGTCTGTGTTGATTATGATGTGTGTTGAGATGGATGCCTCGCCCTCTATTTCAAACCAAGTCTTATTACACTTATTATACTATATATATATATATATATATATATATACACACATACATATATATATATATATATATATATATATATAAATAATTTTACAGCTGATTAACTAAACTCTGTGGAAACAAAAATTACATTTAAGTTATAAATTATTATTTCATGAATCAGAAGAAGAATCGGAGCTTATTTCTTTACATTTCTGTGAAAACTCAAACAAATGTTTTTTAAAGATAAAGAGGATAAATGTACTGTTTTACAACACGTGTTACTGTAAAATATTATTTTAACATATAAAAAAAACAATGTTAACGTGAAGCTGATTCAATACAAACAGATTCAAACACAATTGGAATTTAACATTTTATTGTTTTTAAAGAAGTGTGACTAAAATGAATGCAGTGTTTCTGATTGTTTGTCTCCACCTTCAGGTTTATGAATGTTACATCACAGTGACACCGTGGTAACCATAGCAACCACTGAGAGAAAGCACTCCACGTTTACGGTTTATTAAACATGTAAAGACCTCATGAATAACACGTGACACGGTGTAAAAAAGATTTATTTTACAGTATTTACACAGCATAACATTTTGTTTTACAAAATGTAAAAGCAGACGTGTGACATGAAGACTGTTCTTCACCGTTACACCTCAGACGTGTGAACATTCATAACTATGAGTGAGTGATTGGGCTCAGTAACACGTGATCCAGCTCATCATTCAACGCATGTGTGATAGACCTGTAACAAGTACTGTAACAGACCTGGTCTCTTATCCTCAGGTCTAGTTCAGACCTGGTCTCTTATCCTCAGGTCTAGTTCAGACCTGGTCTCTTATCCTCAGGTCTAGTTCAGACCTGGTCTCTTATCCTCAGGTCTAGTTCAGACCTGGTCCCTTGTCCTCAGGTCTATATCAGACCTGGTCTCTTATCCTCAGGTCTAGTTCAGACCTGGTCTCTTATCCTCAGGTCTAGTTCAGACCTGGTCCCTTGTCCTCAGGTCTATATCAGACCTGGTCTCTTATCCTCAGGTCTAGTTCAGATCTGGTCTCTTATCCTCAGGTCTAGTTCAGACCTGGTCCCTTGTCCTCAGGTCTATATCAGACCTGGTCTCTTATCCTCAGGTCTAGTTCAGATCTGGTCTCTTATCCTCAGGTCTAGTTCAGATCTGGTCTCTTATCCTCAGGTCTATTTCAGATCTGGTCTCTTATCCTCAGGTCTATATCAGACCTGGTCTCTTATCCTCAGGTCTATATCAGATCTGGTCTCTTATCCTCAGGTCTATATCAGATCTGGTCTCTTATCCTCAGGTCTATATCAGATCTGGTCTCTTATCCTCAGGTCTATATCAGATCTGGTCTCTTATCCTCAGGTCTATTTCAGATCTGGTCTCTTGTCCTCAGGTCTATATCAGATCTGGTCTCTTATCCTCAGGTCTATATCAGATCTGGTCTCTTATCCTCAGGTCTAGTTCAGACCTGGTCTCTTATCCTCAGGTCTATATCATATCTGGTCTCTTGTCCTCAGGTCTATATCATATCTGGTCTCTTATCCTCAGGTCTATATCAGACCTGGTCTCTTATCCTCAGGTCTATATCATATCTGGTCTCTTATCCTCAGGTCTATATCAGACCTGGTCTCTTATCCTCAGGTCTATATAAGATCTGGTCTCTTGTCCTCAGGTATATATCAGATCTGGTCTCTTATCCTCAGGTCTATATCAGATCTGGTCTCTTGTCCTCAGGTCTATATCAGATCTGGTATCTTATCCTCAGGTCTATATCAGATCTGGTCTCTTGTCCTCAGGTCTATATCAGATCTGGTCTCTTATCCTCAGGTCTATATCAGATCTGGTCTCTTATCCTCAGGTCTATTTCAGATCTGGTCTCTTATCCTCAGGTCTATATCAGATCTGGTCTCTTATCCCCAGGTCTATTTCAGATCTGGTCTCTTATCCTCAGGTCTATTTCAGATCTGGTCTCTTATCCTCAGGTCTATTTCAGATCTGGTCTCTTATCCTCAGGTCTATTTCAGATCTGGTCTCTTATCCTCAGGTCTATTTCAGATCTGGTCTCTTATCCTCAGGTCTATTTCAGATCTGGTCTCTTATCCTCAGGTCTATATCAGATCTGGTCTCTTATCCTCAGGTCTATATCAGATCTGGTCTCTTATCCTCAGGTCTATATCAGATCTGGTCTCTTATCCTCAGGTCTATATCAGATCTGGTCTCTTGTCCTCAGGTCTATATCAGATCTGGTCTCTTGTCCTCAGGTCTATATCAGATCTGGTCTCTTGTCCTCAGGTCTATATCAGATCTGGTCTCTTGTCCTCAGGTCTATATCAGATCTGGTCTCTTATCCTCAGGTCTATATCAGATCTGGTCTCTTATCCTCAGGTCTATATCAGATCTGGTCTCTTATCCTCAGGTCTATTTCAGATCTGGTCTCTTATCCTCAGGTCTATATCAGATCTGGTCTCTTATCCTCAGGTCTATATCAGATCTGGTCTCTTATCCTCAGGTCTATATCAGATCTGGTCTCTTATCCTCAGGTCTATATCAGATCTGGTCTCTTGTCCTCAGGTCTATATCAGATCTGGTCTCTTATCCTCAGGTCTATATCAGATCTGGTCTCTTATCCTCAGGTATATATCAGATCTGGTCTCTTATCCTCAGGTCTATTTCAGATCTGGTCTCTTATCCTCAGGTCTATTTCAGACCTGGTCTCTTGTCCTCAGGTCTATTTCAGATCTGGTCTCTTATCCTCAGGTCTATATCAGATCTGGTCTCTTATCCTCAGGTATATATCAGATCTGGTCTCTTATCCTCAGGTCTATTTCAGATCTGGTCTCTTATCCTCAGGTCTATATCAGATCTGGGTCTTTAGAAATGCGATGGTAAGATAGCAGAACCGCTTTAATTCAGGAACCCAGTCCTGGTTTAGAACTTCATTGGAACTAGTTTGGTACCGGGTTGGTCCTGGTTTTAACTATTTCAACTGGTTTGGTCCTTGTTTAGGCTGATTTGGTCCTGGTTTTATCTGTTTTAACTGGTTTGGTCCTTGTTTGGATCTGGTTTTTCCCCGCTGTGGTCCTGGTTTCAACTGTTTTAATTGGTTTAGTCTGGATTTAAACTGTTGCCTGGTCTCAGTAGCTGTTTTCGTGTCCGGCAAGTATGTACAGGTTACTGTGTTCAGTCGGGTTATCTGTCGCCCTGCTCTCCAGAACCACCACCCTGCAGAGAGACAGACAGGTGAGCTGACAGACCGGTAAACAGAAAGCTAAACAGACCATGTGAACCGTCAGGTGTCTCACCTGTCAGAACCCAGCAGGTGGAACATCCTGCTGATGTCACTGATCTCTTGGGTAATCTGCAAAATAAATATTAGAAACAGAAGCTATGACACACAGCTGAGAGGTGGGTGGATTCCTGCTCTCCGATTGGATGATTATTACCTCGTTAGCTCTGAAGTTACGTCCCTGCATGCCGTGGCGCCAGAAGGCCAAAACACTGTCCTGTAAACACACTGAGGAAGAGGAGGAGAGAGTGAAAACAAAACACACCTGGAAATGGGTTCAGCTGGTTTTAAAGGTGGTCTAAGGTGTTTTGTGAGGACCTTTCATGTATGAGGGCTCTCAACCTTTTGTAACTTAAGGCCCACTTCTGAAAAATGCAGAGGACTACCTTCCCAAATAAACATATAATGAGAAAAAAAGGAGAAGAAATAAAGTGAATTCAAGTCTAATGTAATCAGGGTCATATTTCCTCACCACATGTTTTGGAGCTTTTACTGGGACAGGGTTGTCTCCCACGTCACATTTAATATGTTATGTGGAAAAATTCAATGAACATATTTGTCAAAAGAACAACAATAACCATTCCCTTCTGTCGTCACTGCATCTTTGCGATTGTTAGCTAGCTAACGGGTTATAAAACACGTTGGTCTCTACCTGATGCTGTGTCGTAGTTGACATGGTGAAATGAATAATGAATCAAATGTAACTGGTCATTGAAATCATGCATTTTAATTTGATGTTTTTAATTCATGTGAATTCCTCAGAACATTTAGATAATGAATGAATAACTTCCATGGCCCACTGAATGGCATTCTGTGGCCCAGCAGTGGTCCGTGGCTCACTGGTTGAAAGAAGCAGACATAAAGGGTTTACCGATCGACTCGATCTGGAAGTTGAAGGTGAGCTCAGCTGACAGCTTCTTGTTGGACTTCTGCTTCCCCTCAAGGTTTACCATCTTTATACAACCTGCAGGAAGTAGGAAGTACAAACACAGCTCTGACACCGTTTTAAATCCTTTATCACAAAACTTTCATCATCACTAAGTGATCTTTAATTTAGTAAAACAATAGCATCTAGTTTCATGAACTTACGGTCCAGACAGACCAGGACGGTGTCTCTCTCCAGCTGAGTGATGTGGATCACACAACTCTGAGGGTTTTCTGTGACGAGACAAAAACTTTAGACTGCTGATCAGTGGTGGGCCGTCAGGGCCAGCAAAGCCTTCTCTGCTGGCCTAAACAGAATCACAAAGTTATAACTATTTTATAATTTAATAATTTTTCATAAATACACTACATGTCACGGTTGGGCTTTGCGGTGTGTGTGTGTGCCCTGATCATGCTCATTCTCTCCACCTGTGCCCAATCACCTGCCCCTGGCTTGTCCCTCTGCAAACCCCAGTCATCTCCACTCACCTGCCGGCAATCCGCTCATCACTCCTCACATACTTATACTCCCCTGCTCGCATTATCAGTTGTTCCTGGTTTCTTTTCAATATCTGCTGCCTCTGTCGAGCGGACATTTTCAGCCTCAAACGCATTAAAACGTATTCAAGAAATACAACTGGGGAGGCTCGACTGTCTTCACTGGAGTCCATGAATCCAGAAGGACTTCTTACTGGAACTGAACCGATGTTCTGAACAACCGTGAGATTAAACTCTTTGTAATCAAAGAAAGGAGGATGGACTTTGTCTTTAAATAGTGAACAGCAGCTTTGGTAAGTGAACTGCTGTTGTTTTTACATCTGCAGTAGCTTTAACATGCTTGTTTATATATTATTATTTGTACAACTTGTTTTTATGAAGATGGATTTTTGTTTGGTTTTATATGTGATAGGAACTATTGTTACGTCCTATGTTGCACTGGGGACACATTTAGTCGTGGCACAGCAACAAGAAGACACGTGAAGCGGCAGAAGTCTATATACTCCGCGCAAAGTGTTAAAATTAAGTTTAAGTTAAAGTGTTTAAGTTAAAGTGATCATCTTTGAAGATTCATGTGTTTTCAAGTGGACTCATTTTCCCTCTCGGTGTTGACAGACGAATAAATCCGTCAGTAACAAGAACTAAGGTGTCGTGTATTTCCTGGAGGGAGTGATAGGAGAGTTACTACTGTGTTCATTTGTCTATCGTGTCGTTTTTATGATATGGTTAATATTGTTCCCTCTGATGTGAATAATATTTGAATGGCTCGTGCTCTTCAGTGTGCGGTGGAATACGTGTTTTAGCAACACATGTTTGCTGGATTGATTTGTTGCTTTGTTGTCATATAAATATATGTGACTGGTTCTTGTGAGTTTGTTCTTGTCATTGTGTTAATTACATTAATTTTGACTATATGCATTGCCTGTTAATGACAAAGCATCCCGTCATGCACGTATTCATGTATCTGCACTCTGCAGTTAGTGTATTTATAGGTGTTGAGTTTCATTTTTACACAAAACAAATAATAACCGTAGCTGTGGCGTCAAAATGAGGTTATTAGGAGGTGGTTCAACTGTAGTAGGACGGCACTGAAGGCCCAGGTATAAAATGCACTGCCCGCCACTGCTGCCGATACAGTAGCAAACTCTGTGAAGATTTGTACCTGAGTCATGAGGTATACCTGTGTCAGGCTTAGTTGTATATGAGACAGGAGGAGTTGTACCCGAGTCAAGAGGAGTTGTACCCGAGTCAAGAGGAGTTGTACCCGAGTCAAGAGGAGTTGTACCCGAGTCGGAAGGAGTTGTACCTAAGTTGGGGGTAGTTGTACCTGATTCTGGAGAAGATGTATCTGAGTCAGGAGGAGTTGTACCTAAGTTGGGGGGAGTTGTGCCTGATTCTGGAGAAGATGTATCCGAGTCAGGAGGAGTTGTACCTAAGTTGGGGGGAGTTGTGCCTGATTCTGGAGAAGATGTATCTGAGTCAGGAGGAGTTGTACCTGAGTCAGGAGGAGTTGTACCTAAGTTGGGGGTAGTTGTACCTGATTCTGGAGAAGATGTATCTGAGTCAGGAGGAGTTGTACCTAAGTTGGGGAGAGTTGTGCCTGATTCTGGAGAAGATGTATCTGAGTCAGGAGGAGTTGTACCTGAGTCAGGAGGAGTTGTACCTAAGTTGGGGGTAGTTGTACCTGATTCTGGAGAAGATGTATCTGAGTCAGGAGGAGTTGTACCTAAGTTGGGGGGAGTTGTGCCTGATTCTGGAGAAGATGTATCTGAGTCAGGAGGAGTTGTACCTGAGTCGGGAGGAGTTGTACCTAAGTTGGGGGGAGTTGTACCTAAGTTGGGGGGAGTTGTGCCTGATTCTGGAGAAGATGTATCTGAGTCAGGAGGAGTTGTACCTGAGTCAGGAGGAGTTGTACCTAAGTTGGGGGTAGTTGTACCTGATTCTGGAGAAGATGTATCTGAGTCAGGAGGCGTTGTACCTAAGTTGGGGGGAGTTGTGCCTGATTCTGGAGAAGATGTACCTGAGTCAGGAGGAGTTGTACCTGAGTCAGGAGGAGTTGTACCTGAGTCAGGAGGAGTTGTACCTAAGTTGGGGGTAGTTGTACCTGATTCTGGAGAAGATGTATCTGAGACAGGAGGAGTTGTACCTGTGTCAGGTGGGGCGGGGCAGGAGGAGTTTGGATCGAGGGTCTGGAAGCTGACGGGCTGGTTGGATTTAGTTCCTTTGCTCAGACCAACACAGATCAGAGGGTACGGCTGCTCGGGTACAACCAGCAACTCCAATACCTCCAGAGGACACGGAGGCTGGAAGTCCACGCTCTGGTGAGGACAGACAAGTAACTAGTTATTATTGGGTACGATTCTTTACCATCATACTGACTATATTGTAGAGCTTCATGGGTGTTGATACAACTCATCTGAGCAAAATTACCACCACAACCCAGGTCTGGGTCATGGTGGTAATTGTAGCAGGGTTGGTGGTAGCAGACCTGGTCAGGAAGCCCAGATGTTCTTTTCTCTCGCCTCCTCCTCTGACTCTGAGGTGTTCCCTGACCTGATGGGTAAATAGTCCATCTAGTGTTTTCTGGGTCTGACCAGGAGTATCCAGGAGGATCCTGACCAGATGCTGAACCTCCTCAATTGACTCCTTTCAACATGAAAGAAAAGTGGTTCACCTCTGAGTTCCTCCTGGACACCTGAGACCTTCACCCTGTGGCTAAGATGTTCTTGAGTAAGGTGTTCTTAGTGCGGATGACTGATTCAGACATTTATTTCCTACCTTAACCAGCATGAACTTCTGCATAGGCTCCACCCACTCCAGCAGGACCACACCTGATTGGAATGCTCCGCCAAGGTACTTATGACCAGTGTAGGGATTTCTCACTGAACGGAGAGAGAGAGGGAAGGGGGTCTTTATAATCTACCAAACTTTAATACCTTCAGTTTTTGTGGCGCTTTCTTGTTTCCAGATTAATTATATATGTGTTAGTAATACTTGACTCAATATCAGACTTTGAAAACATGACAACTCAGTAAGACCTGCTCATATACACACAAACCTGTCTGTCTGTCTGTCTGTCTGTCTGTCTGTCTGTCTGACCCTGAGGGGAGACAGGTCAGCTTAGTCAGGAGACAGAGCACAAAGTGTGTGGTGCATGATGGGAAATAGTGGACTCACCTACGCAGCATTTCAGACAGCCTTTTGTATCGGGAATCTTATTGGAGATGGAAAACCTCCTTGGATACAAAAAGACAATCAGAAAGAAGTTTAAACTGAGGAAGTTGAGAGAGGAATAATGCTTGGAAAACATTTTTGACTTAAGAGTAACTTAAGAGTACAGAAGCAAAGAGACAAAACTGTGCTGTTTTTTCACAACTGCCGCTAAATGCCGCTGCGGTAGGGCTTCTGCCATTTTGGGCTAAAACGGCAATGAGTGTCTGTACGTCTGTGTATTAACGTCACTGTTCCCAAACAACCGGGCAACAATATCAACATTTTAATGAATTAATAAAAAACATTTATAGCGTGTTGCGTGGATAACTGACCGGGGCAGGATGCTGTCGGGCAGACGGCGAGTCGAGATGGAAACGGTGATCCTCTGTTTCTGTCGAGTCTGTTCAAACAGACCGGCCAGACTGTGGCAGTAGAGCTGAGAGGCTTTACCTGCAGACAAGACTCAGGGGTCAGTTAACACATAGAAACGATAAAAATAAAAAAAACGAGAACGAAAATTAAATTTTCTTCTTTTCAGTTCGCTAAAGATGTTTTTCGTTTACGTTTCCCCTGAAATTTTTGAATTTACAGTTCAAGTTTTTTTTTAACTCATTTCATGATAAAATTCAGTTTTTTCAGTTTGTCTCATGTTGCAGTGATGTGAACACAGCAATAATAATAAGATTTGATTTAAAAAAACAATCATCTGTTGATGTCAGTGATGTATTTGTGTGACTCACCTGAGATGGAGATCAGAGTGTTGTTCATCACATAAACCCAGGTACACCTGCGAGGAAACAACTGCAGACACAAAAACAAACCAGATACTTTATCAAACTGTTATAGTCTTTAGATCTAACTCACGACTATCATTTCTGTTATTAATATTGTATTATATCTTTACAGCAACAATCTTTTTTCTTTTCTTTCAAATGTGTTAATGTGATACATGTGGAGGGATTTAGGGTTGTTTCATGTGTTAGTGATTCATATTATTCTGTGAGTGAAGCTCATACACAGGTCATCATTAGTTTGTGTGTTCATGTTTGTTTTCTTTCGTTAAACGTCTAAAAATTAACACCAGAGAAAACGATCATTCCTTGCATGTTGCTACATTTTTGAAATATGTTCTCGGTGGGCCTCGATCAGCTGATCCTGGGTCAGATGGACCAGGTGCACCAGGTAGGTGAGTGAGGTGATGGCTGATGGTTCCTGTCTCACCTGTTCCATACAGTTCTCATGCAGCTCGTTCAGGTTCAGAGTGTAAATTCCCTCCTCAGCTCCAAAGATCAGATACTGATCTGAGAACACAAACACAAGAAGTACTGTAGTACTGACACACTGAAACAGAAGTACTGACACACTGAGACAGAAGTACTGTAGTACTGACACACTGAAACAGAAGTACTGACACACTGAGACAGAAGTACTGTAGTACTGACACACTGAAACAGAAGTACTGACACACTGAGACAGAAGTACTGTAGTACTGACACACTGAAACAGAAGTAATGTAGTTCTGACACACTGAGACAGAAGTACTGTAGTACTGACACACTGAGACAGAAGTACTGTAGTACTGACACACTGAGACAGAAGTACTGTAGTACTGACACACTGAGACAGAAGTACTGTAGTACTGACACACAGACAGTAGTACTGTAGTACTGACACACAGAGACAGTAGTACTGACACACTGAGACAGTAGTACTGTAGTACTGACACACTGAGACAGAAGTACTGTAGTACTGACACACTGAGACAGAAGTACTGTAGTACTGACACACTGAGACAGTAGTACTGTAGTACTGACACACTGAGACAGTAGTACTGTAGTACTGACACACTGAGACAGTAGTACTGTAGTACTGACACACTGAGACAGAAGTACTGTAGTACTGACACACTGAGACAGTAGTACTGACACACTGAGACAGAAGTACTGTAGTTCTGACACACTGAGACAGTAGTACTGTAGTACTGACACACTGAGACAGAAGTACTGTAGTACTGACACACTGAGACAGAAGTACTGTAGTACTGACACACTGAGACAGAAGTACTGTAGTACTGACACACTGAGACAGTAGTACTGACACACTGAGACAGTAGTACTGTAGTACTGACACACTGAGACAGAAGTACTGTAGTACTGACACACTGAGACAGAAGTACTGTAGTACTGACACACTGAGACAGTAGTACTGACACACTGAGACAGAAGTACTGTAGTACTGACACACTGAGACAGTAGTACTGACACACTGAGACAGTAGTACTGTAGTACTGACACACTGAGACAGAAGTACTGTAGTACTGACACACTGAGACAGTAGTACTGACACACTGAGACAGTAGTACTGTAGTACTGACACACTGAGACAGAAGTACTGTAGTACTGACACACTGAGACAGAAGTACTGTAGTACTGACACACTGAGACAGAAGTACTGTAGTACTGACACACTGAGACAGAAGTACTGTAGTACTGACACACATAGACAGTAGTACTGTAGTACTGACACACTGAGACAGTAGTACTGTAGTACTGACACACATAGACAGTAGTACTGTAGTACTGACACGCTGAAACAGAAGTACTGACACACTGAGACAGTAGTACTGTAGTACTGACACACAGAGACAGTAGTACTGTAGTACTGACACACAGAGACAGAAGTACTGTAGTACTGACACACAGACAGAAGTACTGTAGTACTGACACACAGACAGAAGTACTGTAGTACTGACACACATAGACAGTAGTACTGTAGTACTGACACACTGAAACAGAAGTAATGTAGTACTGACACACTGAGACAGTAGTACTGTAGTACTGACACACATAGACAGTAGTACTGTAGTACTGACACACAGAGACAGTAGTACTGTAGTACTGACACACTGAGACAGTAGTACTGTAGTACTGACACACAGAGACAGAAGTACTGTAGTACTGACACACAGACAGTAGTACTGTAGTACTGACACACTGAGACAGTAGTACTGTAGTACTGACACACAGAGACAGAAGTACTGTAGTACTGACACACTGAGACAGTAGTACTGTAGTACTGACACACTGAGACAGTAGTACTGTAGTACTGACACACAGAGACAGAAGTACTGTAGTACTGACACACTGAGACAGTAGTACTGTAGTACTGACACACTGAGACAGAAGTACTGTAGTACTGACACACAGACAGAAGTACTGTAGTACTGACACACATAGACAGTAGTACTGTAGTACTGACACACTGAAACAGAAGTAATGTAGTACTGACACACTGAGACAGTAGTACTGTAGTACTGACACACTGAGACAGTAGTACTGTAGTACTGACACACTGAGACAGAAGTACTGTAGTACTGACACACAGACAGAAGTACTGTAGTACTGACACACTGAAACAGAAGTACTGTAGTACTGACACACATAGACAGTAGTACTGTAGTACTGACACACTGAAACAGAAGTAATGTAGTACTGACACACTGAGACAGTAGTACTGTAGTACTGACACACTGAAACAGAAGTAATGTAGTACTGACACACTGAGACAGTAGTACTGTAGTACTGACACACTGAGACAGAAGTACTGTAGTACTGACACACTGAGACAGTAGTACTGTAGTACTGACACACTGAAACAGAAGTAATGTAGTACTGACACACTGAGACAGTAGTACTGTAGTACTGACACACTGAGACAGAAGTACTGTAGTACTGACACACTGAGACAGAAGTACTGTAGTACTGACACACTGAGACAGTAGTACTGTAGTACTGACACACTGAAACAGAAGTAATGTAGTACTGACACACTGAGACAGTAGTACTGTAGTACTGACACACAGACAGAAGTACTGTAGTTCTGACACACAGACACAGTAGTACTGACACACTGAGACAGTAGTACTGTAGTACTGACACACTGCGACAGTAGTACTGTAGTACTGACACACAGACACAGTAGTACTGTAGTACTGACACACAGACAGAAGTACTGTAGTACTGACACACAGAGACAGTAGTACTGACACACTGAGACAGTAGTACTGTAGTACTGACACACTGAGACAGTAGTACTGTAGTACTGACACACAGAGACAGTAGTACTGTAGTACTGACACACAGAGACAGTAGTACTGTAGTACTGACACACTGCGACAGTAGTACTGTAGTACTGACACACAGAGACAGAAGTACTGTAGTACTGACACACAGACAGAAGTACTGTAGTACTGACACACTGAAACAGAAGTAATGTAGTACTGACACACTGAGACAGTAGTACTGTAGTACTGACACACAGACAGAAGTACTGTAGTACTGACACACAGACAGAAGTACTGTAGTACTGACACACTGAAACAGAAGTACTGTAGTACTGACACACATAGACAGTAGTACTGTAGTACTGACACACTGAGACAGTAGTACTGTAGTACTGACACACAGACAGTAGTACTGTAGTACTGACACACAGACAGTAGTACTGTAGTACTGACACACAGACAGTAGTACTGTAGTACTGACACACATAGACAGTAGTACTGTAGTACTGACACACAGACAGTAGTACTGTAGTACTGACACACATAGACAGTAGTACTGTAGTACTGACACACAGACAGTAGTACTGACACACTGAGACAGAAGTACTGTAGTACTGACACACAGACAGAAGTACTGTAGTACTGACACACTGAGACAGTAGTACTGTAGTACTGACACACTGAAACAGAAGTACTGTAGTACTGACACACATAGACAGTAGTACTGTAGTACTGACACACTGAGACAGTAGTACTGTAGTACTGACACACTGAGACAGTAGTACTGTAGTACTGACACACAGACAGTAGTACTGTAGTACTGACACACAGACAGTAGTACTGTAGTACTGACACACTGAGACAGAAGTACTGACACACTGAGACAGAAGTACTGTAGTACTGACACACAGACAGTAGTACTGTAGTACTGACACACATAGACAGTAGTACTGTAGTACTGACACACAGACAGAAGTACTGTAGTACTGACACACAGACAGTAGTACTGTAGTACTGACACACTGAGACAGAAGTACTGACACACTGAGACAGAAGTACTGTAGTACTGACACACTGAGACAGAAGTACTGACACACTGAGACAGAAGTACTGACACACTGAGACAGAAGTACTGTAGTACTGACACACAGAGACAGTAGTACTGAGACAGTAGTACTGTAGTACTGACACACAGACAGAAGTACTGTAGTACTGACACATAGACAGTAGTACTGTAGTACTGACACAGAGACAGTAGTACTGAGACAGTAGTACTGTAGTACTGACACACAGACAGAAGTACTGTAGTACTGACACACAGACAGTAGTACTGAGACAGTAGTACTGTAGTACTGACACACAGACAGAAGTACTGTAGTACTGACACACATAGACAGTAGTACTGAGACAGTAGTACTGTAGTACTGACACACATAGACAGTAGTACTGTAGTATTGACACACTGAGACAGTACTGTCAGTATTAGGTCACAGATGTTAGGGTTTACTGAGGTCAGAGGTCACAGAGGAGAACGTACCTCGGGTCTCCGGGTTGATCCAGGAGGCAGCAGAGTGAATCTTCAGAGGACAGCCATTAAAAACTTTAGAGAAACAAGCTCCCATCTTACAAACAGGAAGAAACAACGACAACAAAGTGTGACTCAGTCAGGCGATCCTCAATGATGCATCACTTCTTCTCCTTCTCACTAACTAACTGACTAACAAACACATGAATACACCCACTAACTAACTACCACCACTCTGTATTGAGGACTTACATGGACTTTAGGTGTAGGTGGAAGTCCGTTGCTAACAGGTATCTGATGAAGAGAAGGTCAATGACAGAACACAAGTTAATCAATAAAACCAAAGGTGTTCTCAGGTGTAAACTCAGGTGAAGAAGTCTCACATTAAACCACACTATTCATATTTAGTCACTTTACAACATGCCGTCACAGAAGATTTAAAAACTCAGAAATGATGGCGAGATGCAACTGAACCTGTCTTTTCAATCCAGGTCATCTTTAGCGCTATAATAACCTGAGCTAACCTGACCTGATTTGAGCTAAACTGACATGATCTAACCTGAGCTAACCTGAGCTAACCTGACCTGACCTGAGCTAACCTGACCTAATCTGATCTGACCTGAGCTAACCTGACCTGAGCTAACCTAAGCTAACCTGACCTGATCTAACCTGACCTGAGCTAACCTGACCTGAGCTGACCTGATCTAACCTGACCTGAGCTAACCTAAGCTAACCTGACCTGATCTAACCTGACCTGAGCTAACCTGACCTGACCTAACCTGATCTAACCTGACCTAACCTGAGCTAACCTGATCTAACCTGACCTGATCTAACCTGATCTAACCTGACCTAACCTGACCTGATCTAACCTAACCTGAGCTAACCTAACCTGAGCTGACCTGATCTAACCTAACCTGAGCTAACCTAACCTGAGCTGACCTGATCTAACCTAACCTGAGCTAACCTAACCTGAGCTGACCTGATCTAACCTGAGCTAACCTAACCTGAGCTAACCTAACCTGAGCTAACCTGAGCTAAGCCTGATCTAACCTGACCTAACCTGAGCTAACCTGATCTAACCTGAGCTAACCTAACCTGAGCTAACCTAACCTGAGCTGACCTGATCTAACCTAACCTGAGCTAACCTAACCTGAGCTGACCTGATCTAACCTGATCTAACCTGATCTAACCTGAGCTAACCTAACCTGAGCTAACCTAACCTGAGCTGACCTGATCTAACTAACCTGAGCTAACCTAACCTGAGCTGACCTGATCTAACCTGAGCTAACCTAACCTGAGCTGACCTGATCTAACCTGATCTAACTAACCTGAGCTAACCTAACCTGACCTGATCTAACCTGAGCTAACCTAACCTGAGCTAACCTAACCTGAGCTAACTTAACCTGAGCTAAAGCCTGATCTAACCTGACCTAACCTGAGCTAACCTGATCTAACCTGAGCTAACCTAACCTGAGCTAACCTAACCTGAGCTAACCTAACCTGAGCTAGCCTAACCTGAGCTGACCCGATCTAACCTGAGCTAACCTAACCTGAGCTAGCCTAACCTGAGCTGACCCGATCTAACCTGAGCTAACCTAACCTGAGCTGAGCTAACCTGAGCTAACCTAACCTGAGCTAACCTAACCTGAGCTGAGCTAACCTGAGCTAACCTAACCTGAGCTAACCTAACCTGAGCTAACCTAACCTGAGCTAGCCTAACCTGAGCTGACCCGATCTAACCTGAGCTAACCTAACTTGAGCTAACCTAACCTGAGCTAACCTAACCTGAGCTGAGCTAACCTGAGCTAACCTAACCTGAGCTGACCCGATCTAACCTGAGCTAACCTAACCTGAGCTGAGCTAACCTGAGCTAACCTGAAGTAGTCCAACATGTCAGAAAGAGAAATGGTATTTTGTCTCACTGGAGGATCTTTCTTGTCCTTCGTGTTCTGAACAGCAGGAGGTGCTGCAGACTGCTGATCAGAGGAGGACGAGATGTGTCCTACAACGAGAGACAGGAGACGGTTGAAGTGAAGTTAACAGGTGTTGCAGGTAAAGAACAGGTTTAGCAGGAAGACTACGCTTTATGGTACCCTGGTTTCCATGGTGATCATCATTAGGGGGCGGGTGTCCATCCTGAAAGGGGAGGGGCAGATATGAGACGTTGTGACAGGTAGAAACGATCCTGATAAATAGACGGACGGAGAGTCTTTGGGTACATCCCAAGTCTCTTAATTGTCGTTTCCTCTCTCCTCGCTTGAACAGGAAGTTGTTCTGCTCCTCCATATTGACGGCCGTCCCAAAGCTCTAAAGTAGCTCTGAGGAGCGAGGAGAGAGGAGAGAGGAGGGAGGAGGGACCTCGGAGGAGACATGAGCGAGGAACCACGAGAACAGAACTTCCGGGAAGTGTTTTAACGGCGGACACGCCCCCTCATTGTTCATCAGTGATGTGATTGGACGCTGCAGCCGATCGGACCGACTGACTGAGTTTAACACCAGAGTGAAGACGGATCAGATTAAACTCTAGTTTATATTTGATTAGTTTTCTGATTCACCGTCTGGTTTAAATATATGTTCATTGTAGTCTGAACAACAAAAGGACCACAAACAACTTTCTTCATTTATTATAAAGATTTGTGTTTTCATGATCTGATGTTTCCCTCAATAACTTTATTATGAAACAATTAAAGTCAGAAAGAGCTTTTTACATCATTGATCATCATTTCATTCAGTCACGTGAGGCGGATCATTCCTGAGTGTTTGATGAGTTTCATCATTTAAGAGAAACAATAATCATATTCTGGGTTATTTAATAATGACGTCACAGTCACGATTTAAAAACGTACAGACGCAAATAATTCATGAATAAGACGATCGCATTCTGTCGGTAGAAATTGATCCTGATCTTATAAACAGAACACAGTTTGTTAACAGACTACAGAGAGAAACACCTCTACAGTGATGATAACTGTCTTTATTAGTATTATTAGTTACTATTATTAAGTACAGTGATGATAACTGTGTGTCTTTATTAGTTATTAGTATTATTAGTTACTATTATTAAGTACAGTGATGATAACTGTGTGTCTTTATTAGTTATTAGTATTATTAGTTACTATTAAGTACAGTGATCATGTGAACAGACACAAACTTCTCAAAAGTCTCTCCAGCTGTTAAAGCTGACAGCTGATCAGCCGTCATCAGAAACAGACAGCGCTTCACATGACGCTTCAGAGGAAAGGACGTCTCATATCTCTTAAAACATATATCCTCGTTTCCTCTCTCCTCGCATGGTTAGGAAAAGGAAAAATGACGCAAATGAGGGAAACGGGGATGCAATTAAGAGACTTGGGATGTACCCCAGGACAGGTTAAAGGACACACCTGAGTGAGAGAATCTTCAGGGTCTTCAGGGTCTTCGTGAGGACAGCCGGGCCGCAACGTGAAGTCTTTTACACTGAAATAGATACAAAGAGAGTGTGCGGGCGTTTGAACAGGTGTGCGGGCGTTTGAACAAGTGTGCGGGCGTTTGAACAAGTGTGCGGGCGTTTGAACAAGTGTGCGGGCGTTTGAACAGGTGTGCGGGCGTTTAAACAAGTGTGCGGGCGTTTGAACAAGTGTGCGGGCGTTTGAACAGGTGTGCGGGCGTTTGAACAAGTGTGCGGGCGTTTGAACAAGTGTGCGGGCGTTTGAACAAGTGTGCGGGCGTTTTGTGCGGGCGTTTGAACAAGTGTGCGGGCGTTTGAACAAGTGTGCGGGCGTTTGAACAGGTGTGCGGGCGTTTGAACAGGTGTGCGGGCGTTTGAACAGGTGTGCGGGCGTTTGAACAAGTGTGCGGGCGTTTGAACAGGTGTGCGGGCGTTTGAACAGGTGTGCGGGCGTTTGAACAAGTGTGCGGGCGTTTGAACAAGTGTGCGGGCGTTTGAACAGGTGTGCGGGCGTTTGAACAAGTGTGCGGGCGTTTGAACAGGTGTGCGGGCGTTTGAACAGGTGTGCGGGCGTTTGAACAAGTGTGCGGGCGTTTGAACAAGTGTGCGGGCGTTTGAACAAGTGTGCGGGCGTTTGAACAAGTGTGCGGGCGTTTGAACAAGTGTGCGGGCGTTTGAACAAGTGTGCGGGCGTTTGAACAGGTGTGCGGGCGTTTGAACAGGTGTGCGGGCGTTTGAACAAGTGTGCGGGCGTTTGAACAAGTGTGCGGGCGTTTGAACAGGTGTGCGGGCGTTTGAACAGGTGTGCGGGCGTTTGAACAAGTGTGCGGGCGTTTGAACAAGTGTGCGGGCGTTTGAACAGGTGTGCGGGCGTTTGAACAAGTGTGCGGGCGTTTGAACAGGTGTGCGGGCGTTTGAACAGGTGTGCGGGCGTTTGAACAAGTGTGCGGGCGTTTGAACAAGTGTGCGGGCGTTTGAACAAGTGTGCGGGCGTTTGAACAAGTGTGCGGGCGTTTGAACAAGTGTGCGGGCGTTTGAACAGGTGTGCGGGCGTTTGAACAGGTGTGCGGGCGTTTGAACAAGTGTGCGGGCGTTTGAACAAGTGTGCGGGCGTTTGAACAAGTGTGCGGGCGTTTGAACAGGTGTGCGGGCGTTTGAACAAGTGTGCGGGCGTTTGAACAGGTGTGCGGGCGTTTGAACAAGTGTGCGGGCGTTTGAACAGGTGTGCGGGCGTTTGAACAGGTGTGCGGGCGTTTGAACAAGTGTGCGGGCGTTTGAACAGGTGTGCGGGCGTTTGAACAGGTGTGCGGGCGTTTGAACAAGTGTGCGGGCGTTTGAACAAGTGTGCGGGCGTTTGAACAAGTGTGCGGGCGTTTGAACAAGTGTGCGGGCGTTTGAACAAGTGTGCGGGCGTTTGAACAAGTGTGCGGGCGTTTGAACAAGTGTGCGGGCGTTTGAACAAGTGTGCGAGACAAAACAAACAGCTCCAGTCTCAGTTAATCTTTGTTTTGTGAGAGTAAACCACAGTGTGACCCTCAGAGAGGAGAATGGAGGTCAGAGGTCAACACATTCAGTCCATAGAAGAAGAAAACATGGCGATGACCTGAGCTCAGGACATTCAGTTGAAATGTCAGCCGTCCATTTAAAAACCTCCAGGGCTGCATTCTCGTCACCGTTAGCAAATATTCTAAAGTGCTTGAATGCAGCGTCTTTAAATTTTCATCAGCCCCCCCCCCTTCAGAGAGGAGTGATAAATTATTCAGACACTCAAACACACTGCAGCTCTCAAACCGAAGCACTCAGCTGGTACTGAACACATGAACGCACACAAAAACATAAAGCGTCCCCACAAGCGAACATGACGACGCTCACCGGCCAAGCAGGTGGCGATGATGAGTGACGTCATTCAGACGTCAAATACCAGAGAAGAAGAGTCTGATTATGTGGTTAATGAGCTGAACTGTTCTCACCTGTTTCTACTGAGGACGACGACTGGTCCTTCACCTTCATCTTCATCCTTCACCTGCAGCTCCTGCAGGAGAGAAAGATTTATTATTTTCAGCTCAACAACTCCTCCTCCTCCTCCTCCTCACTCCCATGAAAAGCCTGCAGGAACTCCAGCTTTCATCTGAGCACATCTGAATGGTCGGCACAGCATTGGTGCTGACTCAGCAATTTTCAACTGTGAAAAAGTCCCAACGGACCAAAACACTGCTGCACCTCACATTACCTCCTCGTCTTCATCACCACACAAAAGGAAGTGTGTTGTGTTTGTGCATTTCCTTCTGTTTGAATCTTGCACTTTTACAAACACCTGAGCTGGTTCTGATGGGAACACTATGCAAACCTCTGATTGGACTACTAAATGACACACAAATTAAGACCGACCAGTTATAGCAGAGCAGGAAGTGACATCATCCAGGTGGATGAGAGCGTGAATGACAGAAGGTGAGGACAAAGAAGAAAACAAAAGAAAAAAAGGTGACAGAGTTAGCATGTTTAAGCATGTCATAACCATGTTATTAGCATGATATTAATGTTATTATCATGTTATAAGCGTTTTATTAGCATGTTATAAGCATTTTATTAGCATGTTATACGTGTGTTATTAGCATGCTTATAGCATGATATTGTGTTATTAGCATGATATTAATGTGTTATCAGTGCGTTATAGTGCTAGTGTTTTATTAGCATGTTATAAGCATGTTATAATTAATGTGTTATTAGCATGTTATTACCGCGTTATCATGTTATATGCGTGTTATAAGCGCATTATATGCATGATATTAATGTGTTATTAGCGTGTTAGCACGTGTTACAGTCAAACTGTTAGCTCTTAAGATTCAACGTTGTTTCTTTACAGTGTTTGTCTTTGCTGTCAACAGACTATTCAATAATATTGATACTAACAATAAAAAACAATA